>JARQOC010001191.1:0-47198 GCA_033576535.1 Allobates femoralis | reverse complement strand
GTGTGTGAGACAAAGAAATGCGCAATGAATAAGGAGTCAGGTAGGGGCCAAAACATACATTTTTCACATCACGTATACTTCTTAAATCGTGATGTTTCTTCAAATCCAAGTGCGACAATCAAAACACAACTAATAATGTTGCTCTAGGGCCGTATACCCCTGCTTATTTTGTGAGCGCCCGTTCCAATCTTTCTTGATGTGTTAAAGCTTAGTGCCGCATGTGGTCGTTTTACTGGGGGGAAACATTCACCCTAGGCTCTAGTTAGCTT
This sequence comes from Allobates femoralis, assembly GCA_033576535.1. Classification (NCBI taxonomy): domain Eukaryota; kingdom Metazoa; phylum Chordata; class Amphibia; order Anura; family Aromobatidae; genus Allobates; species Allobates femoralis. Next base: position 46,929 of record JARQOC010001191.1, on the reverse strand, counting down.
TTTTGTAGTTGTGGCGGCCTTGACCTTGTATATGCCATCTTTTTTTTTCCCCTGATACTATCTTGGACGTTTCAAGGAGACAGTGAAGAGCGTGCCAAAATAGTCCTCGGAACAGTTGGCGCGAATCTCCGGGCATTGCAAAAAGGTTCCTGAGACCTATAGGTTAACAATACATGTGCAAAGCGTTCAGTAAACATCATTGATGTCTTTACACCAGAGAGCGCCCGGTGTCCAGTGTTCTGTACATTCACTAAAGTGGAAGACCAAAGGACAAATGCTGGGTTTACGAGTGATTAATAATAGCATGAGTACACCCCTCTAGTGAAAAAAGTTAAGTTTTTTATGCACTCTATCTCAACAGAAATAGAACCCAATTTCCTTAATTTTAGCCAAACACTGAGTTTATAGACATTTTTTAACCTATAACATGAAAGTGTAGGTCGTTAATGATAAAACTTTCATTTCGAATCTCTAATTAGTTGATGCAAAAAATGGATTGTAAAAAGGACTAAATTTCCAGTGTATATGTGTCAGGACTTCCGTGATTTTTTTAAGGACCCAGCCACCAAGTCTGTCTAGGCCTTGCACGTGGTAACAAACTTTTGGGTCGACACATATGCAAGATCTTTCTTGTTCCTTTATTCCAGACATGCCCTATTTTAGAGCATGGGATGTGTCGCGCAGCCCCTGAGTCCTGGGCGCCCGCGCTGCAGGATTGGTAATGCGATGAATTATGATTGGTATTGTACTGTTAGGCTATACTTTCATCAGCTGGATCGATTTGGGGTATCTTTTCCGGATTGCTGTTCGATACATAGTGGGCAGCCATCAGGTCACCCGATTTGGCCGCCCATGCCGAGCCCTATGGGACATCGGAGGCAACCGCGAATCGGGAAGTGTGCACTAAAAATGGCATGGCGTTTTGGTCCGATAGAGTTTCTGTTTATGATTTTGTTGCCCGATTTTGTGTTATCGCTCGGTGCAAAATTAGAGAATTGAGTCGTGTCGCTAGCGAACCGGATTTTACCATGTACGCTGAGCATGCTCAGTACAGATAAGGCTGCTCCTAACATAGGAACAGCAGGTGCGGGTTAAAAAAAATAATATGCTGTGCCCCTCTACCTGTCCCAGAGGCCCGTATCGTCGTCATCCAGCATGGTCCCGTCAGGCTCCAGGTGTCCTCCGGTATGATCGGGTCCCGTTGTCTGCACAGAGGTCTTCTTCTTCTGAACAGCGGACCAGGCGGGGGCATGCAGGGGACAGGGTGCAAGCAACATTGTTTATTTTTTTATATCACCCGCGTAAGGACAGCGTGGGGGGGTGAAGACCCGAAGGGGGAGGAATCCTCCGGTAGGGAGCAAGGAGGAGGACAGGGGTGAGAAAGCCCACCGGGGAACAGGGGAGCATAGGAGAGGACCTGGCGGGAAGAGTTTCGGGGAAGCAGGACGAGAGGACCTGGGGAGGAGAAGGGCGAGAAGCAGATGGAGTGACAAGCTGGAGCTGTGAAGACAGCTCAGGGAGCGATTGCTGAGACAGGAGTGCGGGTGGCGATGTCCTTATTTTCTGTAAGGGCATCGGCATGCCTATTATTTGGCATCCGATTCCAAGGCCCAATATCTCAGTATAGGGCCATGCTGCTCCCCCATTTTTAACAAGCATCGGCTACTACTCCAAACAAGTCGTAGTGATGAACCAGTAGCCTTAGTCTGGTGTGTAGTATTTGATTCTTCTCTGCTGGAGCTGAGATGCATGTCACACGCAATGCCCTGGTTCGTCAGGGGGCAGGGGTTAGAGGTGATGGTTTTTAGTCTTCAGATTGAGGTATGTGAGAAGATGGAGATTTTCATGCAGGCTGGGCGCGTGAGGTAGTGTCTCCACAGGGATAAAATAAAGGCTGCATAAGGACTCAGAGTAATCATCCGCCTAGGTCACCCTTGGCCAATTAATGATTAATGACAGTATCTGGGAGAAGGCGTGCTGGTGGGTCGCTCATCACCCAGCAGCACGCTAATGTAGTGCGTTTCACAGGGGCAATGTATGATTTAAAAAGGTCAGGGATTATGATTTATCACACGAATGCTGCGGTTGCGTATCCCGCCCTCAGCTGAGTAAGGGGAAACCACGCGGATCAAAAAACTCAAGGACGACTTTCGGTAATTCCAGGGCACTCGACAGAGAAAGAATCTTCTTTGACTTATGAGGTGAGTAGCATTGGAAGAAAAGCAAACACCCATCATCCCAGCAGAAGTTCGGGGACTCTCATCCACTCGAAGCCAGATTGAAGGCACTTGGGTGTGAGGCGTGACCTGTATTGCATGGATTGTTTGGACACTTACAGTATACGATAAAGTGAACCCATCCTGTCTCCTGCTGTTATGTTTACACTCGCTGCACATCTTCACAGACTATTTATATCGTATCTGGAGCCAGCCCTGGTTGGGGAAATAGAGTTAGAAGACCATGTCTGCACTTGACTGCGTCAGCATCTTTCTCCCAGGATATCAACGCAATGCTCTAGCAATTATACTGGCTGCACCCATGTTACCAACTAGGCATCTGCAAACGTATGTTTTTTCTTTATTGTCTCATTTCTCACTTTTCTAACTCCCTTTTCAAGCTGAGCCAGGGGCACCAAACTGCTGCAACACGACCTCCTCACTCTGATACAAAGAAATTGGTGCCTCAAACTGTGTGAAGTATTAACTGGCTAATCAGTGCTCCACAATATGTCCTGGATGGAGAGTGATGACTAGGGATAAGCGAGTAATATTACTCAATAAAACATAAATTTTTTAGCGATACTCCGCCGAATAGTACGGTATTTGGGCTACTAGCACTACTCTGGGAGTTTCATTTAGTCTCGCGCGATATAGATCTGTGTAGGAGTACTGAATAATACATTCACTTTTACAGTGTAGTCTGTTATGTACACTGGGACGAAAGTGAAATAGAAGAAGTTGAATAAAAGGTGTGTAACAGAAATAAAAAAGAATAATCTATAGCACTATCTGACGGCCGTGTCCGTGGGACCCGAAAAAGAAACACCAGCCACTGCCTGGCGAGGACATTACGTCTGATGGCCATTCAGATGGGTCACGATAGTGATCAGGTTGGTGTGTGACTGTCGACACAGCACAGTGATCGCTAACGGCCATCTGATTTGGCCATACAGATGTGTCTAACCACATCTGGGGCCTGTCCTGGACCTTAAGTCTGTTGGGCCACTGAAGATGGGGCCGCCTCGGTATCGGTCAGCGATTCCACATGTTGGTGTGTGATATAACTCTTGGCATCAGACGTAAGGTCTGGCATGGCAAGCAGATGTGTTTCTTTTCGGATCCCAGGAACATGCCGTCCTAGGATAGCGTGAGTATGTTATCTTTTTATTTCTCTTAACACACTTTTATTAGCTTTATTTCAACTTCACATGTGTTATATAAGATACTACTGTGAAAGTATTTGCTTTTCCTCATTGACTTACAATTGTGAATCACTACGTCCTAACAAGTACGCCGAGTTTTGGACCTATGCGCGTTTCGAGTATACGCGAGTCTAGAATATTTTTACTATCGCGTCGAATTCACTAGATGATGACAACTTGCCCATACTTCTAGAAACACGCTCTTAGGTTGGTTCCAGTTAGGTTCAGACGCCAAAGAAAAACTTGGCCAAATGAATTACTCTATGTCAACCCTAGACCTGTTACTTCATCAAAATACAGCAGATCTGTGTTTTTTAAATCATTGTCGATGTTGGTAAAATAACACTCGGGGCGGTACGTCCTCAAAGGGCCAACCGAGTAACGGGGGGCATATTTTCTTCAAATATACGGCTGAAGATCTTCGTGAAATGATCATTGATTACTAGGAATGACATTAAGCTCCACAAGACCCCAGCAGTTCTCATGCAGCCCTACAATAAGGACACTGCCCACCACCATGGATTCAATTAGGCACCAACCAAATGTTTCACAATTATACTCCTCCAACCTTTTGTCCTTTTGTTTTGAAACCCATCACAGTTTCAACAAACACTCTAGTGTCTCATTACTCCAGAGTACTAGAGCAGGACGCAGTGAAGTTGCTGTAGTTAGACGTCACGTGTCCATTTTCTGGTGGAGTGGTATTCAGGATATTGAGGAGCCATTGTTGGAGTGTTTGAAGGAGAGTGATGGAGCTTTCAGGTGTGACACGGTCGCCGACTGGCCACCAATGTAAAACTCACCAAAAAGAGTACACAAAGTCATTAGTAGATTTTATGTATTTTTAAGTTTTCCTCACTTCCTCTCCTACGCGGTTTCGGCACCACAATGGAATTCTTCCTCAGGGATTATTCCAGGGGATGCCTGGTGGGGCGCCGAAACGAGTAGGAGGAAGTGAGGATTAAGAAAACGATAAAAATGTAATGATGAATTTGTAGACCTCATTTTGGTGAGTTTTTAGTACATTGGAGGCAGCAGCGGACATGTCACACTGTACTCCACCATGAATCTTGCACTTAAGATTTCAATATTGGTCTCCGTAGATTGGGCGGTAGAGGGTCCTGCCAGCAGCTGAGAGATTCTTTCTAACAAACAACATCGCCTTCTAACACACAGTTAGTGGGGCCACAACTGCCGGACAATCAGGTTGAGTGGGCTCCTCAGCATCGCACTCTTTCCTAGTGTCACTGTGATAGGGCACTATTGGCTCTTGCCCCAGCCCTCTTATTTTTTTGAGTGTTGGATGTTTGGGGCTTTCTGACCTTCATAGCCATGAATGAGGAGTTCAGATGAAGTTGGATGTTCGGTTACCAGAACTCCCACCACCCCTGGTATAATGAGTTCCAGTGGTCTTCATAGTTTTCAGCATGAACTTGGGCAAATAGTAGATGGGCTTGTTTTGTCGTAGAATGGCTTTTAGCAGGGGCTTTTCTTGGATACGGTACACTAGATTTCCTTCTGGCCAAAGTGTTCACAAGGAATAACGGCTCACCAACACCCTGGCTGATCTGGTTCTCTTCTACTTCTTTAGTTATCTGTATCGAGGTGCTCTGCATGTCGATTTGATCTGTTAAACCCTAGACGCTCCTGTTTAAGGTTGATTAAAACTTCCAGGTGAGGTCCAGCCCTGCGAACGGTCTATCGAGAGACGGTTGCCAGTGTTACATCTTTATCTAGGAATATTTACATCACGCTTATAGCTTCAGTGTCTGCGAATAAAGGAGACAAAAGAATCTATGCAGAAAAAGACTTGTTGCACACCCAGAATCAAAAACACAATGTTTAAATTGATAAGAAATTATCGCAAAGGGCAAACAACACAAAAAGCACGAAAGCTTAAAACCACTTAAAACAAAGTAGGGTTCCCAGATCAATATCGCCGGTTCTTGCAGTCGCATGTAAATAAACAATGAAAAGCAGAATGGATGTCCGGTGGGATCCCTTGGAGGATCAGTTAGTAACAAAACCAAATGGGAAAAAAAATAAACCACCTCTAATGACAATAACAGGTCCTTCAAGGGCATGAAAAGACGAATCTACAAATGGTCGTCGGAAAAAATATAACACTCAATGAACTCAGCATGACACTGGCATCAAGAGTTCATACAAGAATGGATGCTGCAACCTGGGGGTGACCAGGAGGGACCCCACTGGGTGCAACTAGGGGCCGCTTCCTCAGGGGAGTCTGAATGTGCCCTGGTGTTGTTACAGCCTTATACCTACATTTGCAGGCAATGAGAACCTAGTGGGTTCTAATGAATTTCCATTGTAATCAATTGGCACCAGACGTTACGTATTTTGTTCGAGCTGAGAAAAAAAAAAAAAAAGAGAAAAAAAAAAAAAAAAATGTGGTTCCGTTACCTGTAATCCAATCATGTCAACGTTCGATGCAATTAGTCAAGATGTGGGGGGGAGGGAGGGGAAGAAAAGATGGGATTTGTGAATCGCACAAGATGGCCCTTATGAACCCAGACCCAATGCTGGCGCCCCGGAACACCTGTGTCCAACGCCCATATGAACCGCGCGCACCGGAAAGGGGAGGCGTTATGGCCGGTTGGCTAGGTAACGACGTTGTAGGTGCTACTGAGTGACATAGGGGGTGGAGTTGGAGCCCGGCCTCTGTCAGTTAGTGGGGTCAATGTTAGCAGCGTCAAGCGGAAATGAGGTGGACTGGTTGTCATAGTGAAAGACAACAGCTACCCGGAATCAATAGGGAACTTTGCAGCGTACTGTGTTTGTGGCGTACAGCGGCGGATAAGCAACATTTGTCGGAGGTTAAAGTGGACTTGTTGGTCAGAGAGAAAGGACAGCGAATACCACTGGGTACGGGGAACTCGCAGCGGGATAGCGATAGTATGAACGTGCACACACGAAAATGATAAGCCGCCGCACCTGAATTAGAGCCACGTAATCATAACTGCGATGGTGCACAAACAATCAAGCTGTATACATATATATGTAAAGCAGCTAGTTGTCACAGGGAAAGTGAGCCATCATTGTTTCCTCAAGGAAGTCTGTTAGAAGAAGAAAATTAACTGTGTGTATAAGAAGTTATTAGTATTGAAATGACCTAGAATGACAAGGATAACAAAAGAAAACAAAAAATAAAAAATAACAAAAAAAATAAGGCAAATAAGAATGATTACAAAGACCCCAGTAGGGCACCAATGGATGCAGTATGGAAACACTAATGAGAAGAGCGGAGTCAGAGAGTCCAGACATAGCCACGAAGGGGATGATTATATCTACCCACGTGTGTTAGCACGTGGCCCAGTACGCTCCACTCAGGCAGTTGCACTGATCCCCAAAGTATTTAGATAGAAGAAGTGACTAATGTGTATTCGAGAGAAATTGTGCAAGTCACATTGGGTAACAGAAACGTTAATGGAACAGGACAATGTTATAGTTTGAAAATCAACAAGGACTGTCTTTATTTGATTATAAAATTACTCTAGTAGTTAAAATCTCCAGATATTACATGTGTATGTTAACAGAGGAGTATTACAATCATAGTCAGGAATACAGTACGAGAAGGGGCGCGATATGAGGCTACTGATGCCAAGTCCACCAATTCGTAGAAGCAAGATTTTTGTTTGTCTGACTCGGCCGTGTGGTGTCGTGACATAGATAGAAACACCTATATCAAGGTTTAGTATGTGTTAGAAATACCCAGTCCACAGTAACCACCTAGTTAATTGTAGTTCCAGATGTATAGTTACTTGTTTAAGACGTAAGAATATTCCGGTGGAGAAATTATGGAAAGTCTAAGAAAGGAACCATTGATAGGCAGATATTAGGTCCCATTGTCTTGGAGTATATGAAGCAGATATTCACATCCCTGCTATTACTATCAAAAAATGAAAAGCAATAGGTACTGTGTTGCATGCATAGCACCCAGGGGGATGACTAGTGCCACCCATTAGGCATGACTCAATAAAGCTCAGGTGATGGGTCAGGGCGAAGGTCCCCTGGGTATTGGCTGCCATCCAAAATCAGACTCAGAAAAAGACCAAGGGGCATCTTTAGTTGATAACAATATGACGTGCAACCACAATAACAGGACATCAATAGTTCTTCCACAGTTGTTATATACAATGTTTCACTGAAAGGTATAACCAAGGAAAGGACTTCTGATCCTGCCAAGCAATATGGTAGAATGATGGAGTTGAAGACGGTTTCTGATTGGTTCCAATGGTTGTGTATAATTGATCCAAAAGAAGGGAACTATTCTGCTAATCATAAGATCCCTGTTGGAAGTGTTAAGCAGAAAAAAAGCATGTGTATAGAATGAGAGACTGATCCATATATAAGCAAAACCTAAATTTTTTGTTATGCCCAGAAAAACCTGTGGAACGGAAGAGGGATTCTTCGTTTAAGAGGTGCCATGAGGGGTGATGGAATGATAAACTATAAATCCATCTTGCCTCTGTTTGTAGTAGGCCATTTACCGGCCGGAGAGGAGCCACCACGTCCGTTGCTCGGACTGTTTTTGGCAGACCTAGGACCACCTTTAAGCCACGGGTTTGCCACGATGTGTGGATAAAAAATGGGATTGCACTGACAGGTGAGAAGTTTGCCCTTAGCGCAAGGTCAGCTGATTGCTAGTTAATCGGTGTTTGACGTGTATGGATGTGGATTCTTGTCATCTCAATTCTTGAGATGTTTGTTTCAACATACGACCTTATTGCACGGATACAGATCAGGGCATAAATCACATCCCTAGATTTGAAGTCTAATATACGTATTCCAAAACTCTGGTATTCTATGTTGTCTAGTGGCATTAAGGATATGTATCCTCACGCGTGTTGGTGCATAAAGCCGACAGGTGTTGCAATTAACACATGGGGAACGAGCCCCGGAGACGGATGCCTCGACATGGGGACATGTCGGTCTTGTGAAGGGCTACCGATTGTTACAGATCCCCAATATTCCGTGCCGCTTCTAGCTGTCAATTGTGGTTCGAGCATTAGATTGAGGGGTCTAATTTGGGAATCCTCCACGCCGAGAAAACGGCGCCCTGTCGAATGTTTAAGATCTTTACTCACTTCACTCCAACGATATATTGTTGGCGGTTGCAATGAACGCCACAAGGAGGATAGAGGTGTCTTGGAGCACCGTTGTGGTCTGTGGTTTGTAATTAGAGTAAAGTTGATTTGTTTTCTTTGGATAGCCTCATCTGGAAAGCTGATGAGCATTAATTTGTTTGGCGGGTAACCCTCAGCCGAAGTCGTTCTGTAAGGCCTTTAAGCGTTTGATGTCGAAAAATTTTCATTCCGTTCGTGCAGGTACGGTGCTGATGCTCGGAAAGAATTGGTCCAGCTAGGAAAGTCTCTCCCTGGTTGATAGTATGCATAGGATGGTAAAAATCTGAAATTGCAAAGATATTAGTGAGGGGGGCGTGGTGGGTGGTTTGCGGTGTATAATTCTGTGTAAATACGAACCACTTCAGAAAAAGGTTTAGTAACCTGCAAATCTAGAAAAGTAGCCATACCTGGTCGACAACAATATATACGGCTTAGATGTCATGAGTTCAAGCTGTTGTTAGGTTTAGACCGATCCATAAATGAGAGTGGTCTGCGCGGTCCAACGAATCCCGTCAAGAAAAATAACCACACATCATCATGTATCTAAACAGTTAGATACATGATCCTTGCGACACTGTCTGACATGAGGATTATATCAGCAAATCTGAAGTTCCAACCATCCAAGAAAGATGTTGGCGAAAGAGCGGCGCTCGAACGCACGCCCCCATTGCCTACGACCGGATATTTGTTTATATGCAAAACCACGAGATTTGAACACAAGAAATAGTTTGTGTTGTAAAACAAATTTTTGCAAATCCACGCATGTGTCAGGATATCAATGCATGTCGGGTCAGTGAGAGTGAACACTTACTTGTGCTGATCAAGGAAGTAGGTGCACTGCCCAGTTTGCACCCTTCCTTCATTCCGAGCGTATGTTTCGCAGTAAAGTGACTTAGCCGTCGCAAGAGTCAGCACAATATTATGACATTGGTGAAAAATTGTTAAATCTTTGATGCATTTCATGAAAGTGAGGTATTCACGAATCGTATGGATACCAAAAGTGGTAGCCGAACGGTTGCAAAAATGATCGTACAAATAGGTGCAGCCTCTACATAAGATGTTAATGGATGAAAACGAATAGGACCGTTCCTGGTGGATTAGCAATGTCCTGATGTATTCTTGAGCAACATGTAAAAATGTGGGCAATGGCGTTGGGTTTGTTTGGCTCTACATGAAATTTCCTTTCATGTAGGCTTATGATGCTATGTTCAAAAGGCAGTCATTAATATTCGGCACAACCTTTTTGACATAGTACACCCCAGCGTAGGGTCGGACGGTAATTTTTGGCTAGAATATGTACATTACTGCAGTTGCTCTTTGAGTCTTAGTGCCTAAATTCCTGGATAAATAGATCTAGGCCAGAGGACCTCAATTGCCCAACCTTTATCGGCCTTCCCTTCGTTCAAGAATTGTGGTTGTTTTTTGTAGGCTATGTGTAAGGCCTTTTGTTTCTTCCTTACTCAAGGTTGTAGGGCAAATGGTCGGCCCTCGGTGGAAGTAAAAGTAAAAATCAGATTGATTTCACTCTGTAAAAAGTTCAAGAACAAATAATGTTGACAGAGGGCACTAAAGAAAGGGGAGGGCCTTTTGGTGGAAAGGCAACACCTTTGCGGAAACCGTTTGCATGACCTGTAGTTTGTGGGTTTGGGGGGTGTTTCTCAACCTGTATCAGCTCCAAATAGGTTCTTGAAATGTCTGTTGTTCACCTTTGCCTAGAATTATTTATGATCTCCGGCTGACGATGTTAGTTGCCGTGAAGCACCAAGGTCTTCCTACAAAAATAGGAATCAAATCATATTGATGAGAGTTTAAATTAATACAAGTCATGAATGGGGTGGATGAAAAAGTTAAAACCTATTTTTTAACATAGCGGATTCCTAATGAGAACATTAGATCATGCATTCGATAAATTAATGAGCTGAGTAATCGGCCCCCGCATGCTCATGAGTATTTTGTTCGACATTGGGCAGAAGTTGGTGGTCAGACTCTCACAATAACATCTTGTTCATTCTGGGAGGACGGAATTGTGAGTAGGTTAGTATGGTGTATGACGCCTAGTTCCTTAATGTGTCTTCCTACCTCTGCCTCATTCGAGTCCTCGTGTATGACTCGGCTTTGTGGAATAAAAGAAACCCTCACTAGAAGTTTGTGGTGGTGTGAGGGGTGTGATTCAGGTTGACGGTGATTGGACCGGCAGGAATGTTGCCGGGGGACGAGGTTTTGTGGGCCAGCATTGGATACGTTTAGGATTATCTCGTCGCCGCGAGGGCATTTCTTATGCGATGTTGAGACTGTATACGCTTTTCTTCTCTCTTATAATCTAACTGATCCTTAGAAAGCTTTCTGCTCTTCCTGTCAATAATATACATCCTACGAATTTATCAGTTGGGGTTTCCTTTAGCGTATTGCGAAAATTGGAGGAGATAAGTAAACGTAGCATAATGCACTTTGTAGATAATTTATTCTCAAGCTGCCTTAATGTTGCAGCCCGTTCCTGATTTGGAGGAAGTGCCGTATGTCGTGTTCCACATAATATATTGATCAGGATACTAGCGCACTTGTTTAGAGACCCTGCTCCCAAGTATCCTAAAACACTTCGTTGGTGCACCATGGCCGGGAAATGATTGTCACAACCCATTTGTCACCTTGGGACAATAAGCAGCTACAATATTCCTCCAAACTTTTTATGGTCCACCAAAGATTCGCAATCCCATTTTGCGGTGTGGCACTTATCACTGATTAGAAAGGGTGCGTGAAAGTATTCAACGGGGCCCGGGGTGGTTTGTGTCCAGAGGGTTTGGAACCAACCATTGAAGCCCTTTATTCTCCATAGAGCCCTATCACGTGCCCTCCAAGTCACATGTTGGGGTGAATGAAAGATTTAAGAGGTGTAAAAATGAGGAAGATAAAACAATAGGTTGATACAACATTAATGAAGCGACTCCAATTGCACAAACAAAAGAAATATTTTTTCAAAACTAGAATCATGTAACTCCATGAAAGGAACGCACACACTTGGGGAACAAAAATATTATAAATATGTGGATTTTCTCCATATAGTTAACTAAAAGGAAAAAGCTGAAGAAGCCCCCGATATTGGGGTGCGTTGCGGCAATTCACGGAACCCCCCCATTGTCGAGATGTGAGGGGAAGTGGGGTTATACACTAGATCCAGAAGAAGAGGTGATGCACAGCTCTGTGCATGATTAGACAAGGGGTGCAAGACTGCATAATTAGGGTATATCTATGGAAAATAAGAGGGGCATAGATTATGCATGGAAAACTGTTGCAGCACCCAGAATGCAAAACGACAATGTTTAATTGTTAGACGAATTACAAAGGGCAAACACAACACACAATAACTACGAAAGCGTTAAAACCAACTGTAAAACAAAGTAGAATGTCCCAGGTATGCCGGTTGCAGTCATTTAAAAATAAACAATGAAAAAGCAGATGGATGTCGGGGATGAGCAGGAGTGTGTTAACACACAATATGGAAAAATAGATAAACAACCTATCAACACTAGGTCTTCTCAAGGGCATGTGAGAAAACCGAAATTACAATGGTTGAGTGAAAAATATAACAATATGAACAATGCAACACTGCCTCAAGAATCATACCCAAAAATGGATTGCTGCAAACTGGAAGGGAGCCGGGGAACCCCAGCTGAGTTACGCTGGCAAAGTAAGGCATGATTCCTCAGGGGAGTATGATTCGTGCACCTGTTGGTTGCTTACCCAGCACTTATATTGTACATTGTAGCCAATGGATATCTAGTGGGTCCTAATGATTCATTAATCGCATGGCCAGCTGTTGAGAGAGAAAAGAGACAAGAAAAAAAATAAAAGCTAAAAAGAAAAATAAAAAATAAAAAGGTTCGGCTTACCTGTAATCTATCATCGGTCAATCGTCTATCAATTTGTCAAGAGGTGGGGGGAGGAGGGAAAAGATGCATTGTGACATAGCAGCCAATAGCATATAATGATCCCAGACCCAATTGACTGGCGGCCAGAAAGCGCACCTGTGTGGCGCCAAACGCCATATGGGGGATGGCGCGCACCGAAGTGGCGTAAATGCCGTTGCTAAGGTACACGCGTTTGTGTGCTACTGGTGTACAAGGCTGGAGTAGCCAGCGACGTCTACAGGTGTGGGGTCAATAGTAAGCAGCGTCACGCCGGAATGAATAAGAGTGGTACTGGTTGTCATAGTTGAAAGACATGACAGGCGACCCGAATACAATAGGAACTCCCTGCAGCGACTGGTTTGTGGCTGCAAGCGGAAACTCAGAACATTGTAGCTGGAGTAAAGTGGACTATGTTGTCAGAGAAAGAAGACTGCAATACCACGGGAGTAGGGGAGAGACTCGCGCGCGGGACATGTAGAACTTGCACACACACACGAAGAATGGGTAACCGCACCCCTGGCAATTAGACCAGTATATAACTGATGGTTCAGACAAACAGATCAAGCGTGTAATACATATATATGTAAAGCGCACTAGTCTGTGCAGAGAGAAAGTAGGACCCCATATTGTGTTCCTCAAGGATGCTGTAGTAAGAAGAAGCAAATTAACATGTGTGTATAAAGTTATTAGTTGAATGACCTAGAATGATGTACAAGAAAAAACAAAAAAAAAAAAAAATAGGCATACATAAATGATACACACCTCCGTAGGCACCCAATGCATGGCCTATAGGGAAACCATTCTAATGAGAATGAGCGCGATCAAAGTGCAGACAGCCACAAGGGGATCGAATATTCCCACGTGTACCGCTGTGGCCCAGTCCGCTCCACTCAGGAGTGCTGGATCACTGCAACAGTGTCCTGTACTGATAAGCAAGGCTTGGTATATCCTTTGTTGCCTTGCACCAGCTTTCTTGCATAAAGAAGTTTTTAGTTTTTTACGCGCAGACTGGAATGTGTCCCCAGAAGAAAGTAGCTGCATGTCTAATAACTCAGCACAAAGCACTCTGTGTCTGGTCGACCGGCACCACCGGTGATGTGAACCATAAAATAGACAGTAGATTGGATATCCAATTAGAAATAGAAGGATATTGCTTTTTGGGATGAAGTGTAAATAAGAATAGTGTAATAAAGCTTCATGCAGTAATTAGTCCGGATCCTGCGGGTGACTATGCGGAGGGCGCGGACATGGTTCTGTAAAATTGATGTAAACAAAATGACTGTGTGCCGGGGCGTTACCTTTTTGCCCGAGGTCGTTTTTTGGAAAACTTAAGAAAAAGAACAGACTTTATGATGCTAGACGGTCTTAGTGGTGTATTCATATATTATTTACATATCGCCCCGGACACTGATCTTTGATAGTCAATAAGTTCCATGTTTATTAAAAAAGTGTTCAGGCGAGCGGAGGAATAAACTCCCCTGCAAGGACCTGCTGCGGAGGGAGAAGATTTTAATGCTGTTGTTTAAATATTTAATGAGCAGGGGGTCCAATTCCGAGCCCCTGCCCTGAACCCTGGAGAAAAGAGGGCTCAACTGAAATGCAATGTTTACCTTTTGATTGTAATTATGTTGGAGACTTTAACTCTTCCCGGACCCATAGGTCACAACTTTAAGTTTTCCTGTTTACTTTGCCAGACTAAATATTAGAACTATTCCTAATGAGGATAATGATTTAGCATTATTCTCCTCAGGCCAGACTCCAAAAATGAGCCCAAAAGTGTAGATGATACAATGTGCAGTCTTACATAAATTAAGAAGCACAGATATAAGGATTAATTGTGCAATTAGGCTTTGAGTGTAAAACTCTGACTGCCGCCACCCACAGTAAAAGATGTATGTAATTTCTAGAATATCTGTATATAAATGCCTCATAGTCCATCTGTGATAATGCGAAAAAAAGCTATTTTCTCTTACTGTGCCACCGGGAGCCATTTGGTCCGATCGGGTGCTTGTAGTCTTGTTCTGGCGCCTCCTCTCTTCTTACCACATTACAGTCATGTTACTATGCTGTCAAAGGGGAGTGTGATGCAATCCAGCGCAGTGCACCTGCAAACAGTCTCCTCACCCTTGTTGACTCCTACGCAGGCAACACTATCTCGCCTGTTGAGGTCAAGCAAGTATTGGTATTGCGCAACGGCACCGGAGGGGGGAAAGGTCAAAGAGAAGCACTTGCGTATTACGCATGCACACTTCCGGCTGCCCTGCTGAGGGCAGCAGCAAGTAATGAGTACTGCGCAGCGGCACAGGGGAAGAGGTGAAGAGCATGCTTGCCGTAGTAGCTCATGCACACTTCACTCTGCACGCTGAGGGAGAGCAAAAGTATTATTTGTGTTGTATAGTTCTGACCGACATAGTATGTATGCGCCAGCCTTACTTGGACCTCTGTCCCCGCGGCATCCCTGACACAGTACTAAAAAATGTTTCCTCCTCGACTACTCAGCAGGGCAGTGTGAAGTTACACATGCGCAGGAGGAGATCTGTACATTTTGACCTATATATAATAGACCCAAGAAGTAGCAGAGGGAAGATATCATTTGGTAGATATGGGGTTCTGTGGTCTTTGGGATGTACCACAAATAGATGTCTCATGGTAGGCCACAGTTCACACTACTGTATTTGATTACTGCGTTGAAAATACGGACGCAACAGGGCAGTGCCGATGAGGACTTTTATTTAGTCAAGACCGAAAGCTGTACATGAATAAACACATCCTGTTTTGCCCATTCAAATATCAGTGTCACTCAAATCTACCCCCCCATTTATTCCCTCATTCTCTAATTTAACATCCCTAAACTTGTTTACAATATAAAACCCATAAACACAAAACAAAACTAACACAATCTATAAACTCCACAAACCATCACTTAATAAATAATATAAACAAACCACTCCTAACCATCCAAAATATCCCCACACCCACCTCACACACCTATAAACTATACAAACCCCACATCAATCTTAACACTCAACCCAAAAACTAGACATTCATCCCCCCAAATGTCACTTCTCTCTGTACCCCACATTCCCTCTTCAGAATACCCCTATGTCCTATCCATCATATATCTTTTAACACTCCACAAAAAAAAAAAATTACTCCCCATTTGTCACCACAGTCACATACAAGAGTGTCACACGTCTTGTGTTGATATATGTACCCCAAATCATTCCATATCTGACTTACAACTCATTCAATCCATTATATTCCCTTCCATCTGACAGTTCCGCGCAACACAACGTCATGTCTATCCCAGTCCTCTCCTAGAGCTCTTCTCAATCTCTAATATAGAATAGACCTCCCTCCCTTGTCTCATCTAGACTCACGTCTACACACACACTTATGCGATAACTCTTCTTCTGCAGTTCATGATGACTTCACACGTGTGTGAGCTGAACTGTCTCTCCACCTCTTGTCATAGCCCCTCTCTTCTCTCTCCCCCGACCCTGATCGCACTCGTTTTCTCTTTTAATGTTCCCAGATCACTGACTGGATGTAGAGACTCTCTCTCAACTTCTACTCACACCACCCCCCCCCCTCGCACTCTTCCTATCTCTCTATCCCTATGCCTCTAGACTCGTCTTGTAACTTGTTCTGTGCTCACTCTGAACAATTTATTTGTGCAAAACCACAACACACTCCTAGTGTAACATGTGTGTCCCATCCCTTCAATGATTACAGAGTATCACACCTCCATACTTCCAAGCATCAGAATTAGACACCTACGCAAACCCTCTTGTTCATGTTGTGCTTCGACTCAATATCTGACCGAGCCCGCCACCCTTCATGACCTTTTCCCCGACTCTATTAGCACTCCCTGTTTGTCATGCGTCTTCACCTGATTTGTTGCTCGTTGTCCGCTCAGTGCTGTGTCCTTTATCCTAGACGTCCCTTCATTGTCTTGTCATCACCCATTCACGTGTACGGCACATAATGAGTCATGTATGTGTGTGTACTACAAGACTTGCACACATACCAAATCCTTCTCTAGCAACACACGCTTTATTTAGAAATCCATTGTCCATGTAAAGAATGTACCATTCACACGTCTATTCGTGCCTGTCATCTTATTAGCAACTCTCAGCCTAGTGTGTCTATTGAGATCGTATCCCTATCGCAAGGTAAGACCCGTCGTCTATTTCTAATGTGTCATCATGTGTCTCACTGTCGTCTCTCCTTACACCCCCTTACAGTGTCTAATGATATGTGTTACTGCCTGTCCTTCTATGTATTCCTTATATTATTCACATATGACTCGCGTCACGTTATCTTGTACGCGATTACTATAAATCGTTTGATCTCACAACGCCCATTTAAGTGTAACATGCACCTAGAACTTAGTCTGTTATGTCAATAAGTCAGTGATTATGTGTGCATTCTCACTTTAGCTCAGACTCAATATCTGTTGTGCTGTAATTGTGTAATGAATGACTATGTTGCAATGTCCCCTAAATTCACAATATTAACTCACCGTACTCCTCAAATTTCCCTCCTGATGCGTGATATGTATGAAATGATGGACTGTAGTCTTTGTGTACACATGTGGAAGTCCTCCGCAGACCATGATGTTATCACAACCGAGCAATTATAATTTTATGTGAATGTGAGGAATTGTATGCACAATAGTGGTCTTATTGTAGTAGTAGGTTTACACTGGCGTGACACCTTATTTCCAACTCGCCGACACATGTCGTTGTAGACTAGTATAGGAAGTTTGTATCCTGAGGGGGATAGTTATATAGAATAGGAGGCTGTCTATACGTGAGTCGTGACGGGACAAAACTCTCAGGCATATGTGTGACGCTTAAAATGTATCAATGAAAAGTAATACTCCTGCCGCTAGCTATAGATGAAATACGGATCTATATAAGTTGAATTAGATTAAGTTAGAACGTATACGTTGTTACGTTAGTGCACTAGACTCTTCACTGCGCTGTCTCTGTTGCCACGTCACAGTCATATATAGCGCTGATTGAGGACTAGCTGTGTGAGAGATGTGCTGACCGTCTTAAGTATAGAATATTAGAGGCAATGTTGCAGACGTTTCTCCTAGAGTGTGTTATAGTTAAGAAGGCGTGATATTAATGTAGTTAATGCACTATATAGTCAGTCTCTACCAATGAAGAGGTATTGTAAGAGATCAGTGGGTCTTCTTGTGTGAAGAGTTTAGTACAAGACAATCTTAAAAACATTGTCAGTCTAGTTTGGCCAGAGCTATCGTGTCTAGTGTTATGTCAGATCTTGTAGGGATGTATGTAAGAGAAAATAGAGATCCGGAAGCGTGAGTGTGATAGAAGAGATATCTAATCCAGACGCTAACTCACTAGACAACGGCCCTTTGGAAGACATGATGTCAGTGATACTAGAGTATCCACTCGATTTGAGAGCAGAATGGTGGTTCACCAATTAATGTGGGTGAGGTGCAACCGTCACTAGATATAGAGTCTTCCAGTAGAGCCCCAGTGGCGTGTCCGTACAGGCTAACTAGAGAGAAGCGTAACGCAGAGACTTGGGACCCAGGCTGGCGATTGCCGCCTCGCCACGTATAACTATACAACGCCGATTCCTCCGCTGACCTGAGCCTCCATCTGCGCTACACTCTGCCTTCATCACTGAGTTGACCACTCTGCCTCCATTGGTGTCAGGGCGGTCTCAGTCCTTGAGGACTGGGCGGACTGACCACTCTGCTCCATCCCTGCGTTGACCACTCATTCTGTGGATGGGTGATACTGGTTCTCTCGCGACCCTCAACGCACTCCCCAAGACACAAAGTCCATCGCAGCTGACCCAACTGCAGAGCACATCACTCCTGCTCACGAGCTAACACACAGCAGGTGAGAACGGACCTAATCGTCTGGCACTCCATCCTGCGTGTTGACCTAGACGCGTCGCATCGATTACTGGGCGTGAACGCTCGACCCTGAAGCACTGTCCATAATGCGAGTATGGACAGGGGAAAGATGACCAGGTGGCGGACACGACTTCCGCTGAAGGTATGTTGATCACTACACTGCTGTCATTGTGGCTCGTTATCTGCGGCTCGCGAGAGCGCGCTACACAAGAATCCTGTGTGTGAAGCACACAGACTGAGCCTCCAATCTGTGCTGAGTCACGAGGTGCAGTCCTCCAGTTTCCTGAGTGCTATGGAGACAACTCTGAGCTAATAGACATGTACACCCCCTTAGAGGCGTGAAACACTATGTGCTGTCGCGGAGTTGCAGAATGTAGGACCCTCGGCGCTCATCGCCTGTGTGGCAGCTGAAGCCCCCCGATGTGAACGGTGGATCGCGGATGTGATCCTCCATCTGTGCTGACACTCTGCCTCCAGCCTGCGTATCTGCTAAACAACTATCCCGAGATCCTGGTGTGTAAGAGATCCCACTGAGCCTCCATCCTCTGCTGAACACTGAGCCTCCATCCTGTGCTGACCACTGAAGCCTACCATCCTTCGCTGACCACTGAGCCTCCCATCTGTGCTGACCACTCAATCCTGTGACCACTCCTATCATGTGCTGTGCCTGTGATGCTGGCATTCCGCAACACTGTGCTTGACGCGCGCTGCATTGAGTGTAGCGCGTCAATATATATCGTCGTGGCTGAGCGCTCAGCAATGATAAGACACACTTCCATCCTGGGAGATGAGCTCGTCGCCGCACTGTACGAGTCGTTCTCAGATCACCAATCCTATGCAGAGGACGCGGCCGCTGTGAGCACCTCCTAGCAATAGTGTTGCGTGACCTGCACATCGCGATAGCTGCACTCGTGCCATGAACCTGTGCGCTGTTGTTTGATCACAGACTTCAAGAAGCCCTGTCCCTCATCAAGCACCCTCGCACTGCATGGAATCTAACAAAACGCGTGTGCGAGGGGTGTGCAATGACAGGCATGATGATAACGCATCTTCGTGTGCTCATGTGCAGAACAGACTAGACTGAGTCTCCTTCCTGGTTGGACGCGGGTGTCTTACACACAAGCTAAGAGAGCCGTCGGCTATCCCCATGTGCTCTGACTAGCTCAATCAGCATCGCTGTACGTTGTACCGGGTGAGAGGTATCCGTACCATTCCCGCGGCACAGGTAAGCAGAAACTCGCAGCATAGTCCTTCCTGTGCTGTACACGCAATGCTGAGCTGCGCTGACGCAATCACCAAGTCGCGACATGGATACCAGCGGGCTGTGGACCAGCGCACATCGTAGCACTCTGCCATCGCTGACGTAGAATAGCGGCGGTGACCCCCAATGACTGCCAGACCTAGTAGAGGTGCGTGACCACACGCAGAAGCATCTTCCATCTCGGTGGTTGCAGACGCGCATTCCGAGTACAGGGTGCTGCGACTCAGCCCATGAGACGGCCTACTGAGCCATCCATCCTGCGCTGACCACTCCACCCTGTTGGGCACTCAGCCTCCCCCTGTGCTACCCCTGAGCCTCCATCCCGGCTGACCACTTCATCCTGTGCTGAAAACCAACCCGGCTCCATCCTGTTGCCCGACCCCAAAATGAGCCTCCCCTCCCTTTTGCCCCCGGGGAACCCCCTTCAACCCCGTGCCCAAAACCCCTCCATCCTGTGGGTTACCACTGAGCCTAAAACCTGGCTGACAACCTTTTGGGCCCCCATTTCCCCGCCCTGATCCCCCTTTTTGGCCTCCATCCTCGCTGACCAAAAGAGCTTTTTCCCTCCCTACGGGTGCCCTTGGGGCCCCCATCCTTGCATGGACCCTAAGGCCTCCCCCCTTCCCTGTGTTTACCAAAATCCAAACCTGTGAAATACCCCAAACCTGGTTACCCACCCCAGCCTCCATCCTGGTTTCCCAAATTTGGGCCCCCTTTCCGCGCTGACCACCCCCCCATCCTGATGACCACCTTCTGCCCCCTTCCTGTGCTGACCATGAGCCTCCATTCCTGTTTCCTGACCCCCACTGAGCCTCCATCCTGTGGGTGACCCCCTGGAAGGGGGCCCCCCATCCTGCCGCGCCCAAATTATAATAAAAATAATTTATTCATTTATTAGCGTTATTAATTCCAAAAGCACTTTAAAAACTGAGGTTTAATGCTGTTCTCTTGGGGGCTCCCAATCTAAACATCCTTTGGGATATGTCTTTACAATTTTGGGGGGGAAAAACCGGGGGTTTCCCGGGGAAAAACCCCCCAAAAAACGGGGGGAACATACAAACTCCTTCCCCGGGTTTTGTCCTTGGGGGAATTTAAAAACCAAAAACTTAAAAACCCCGTGCTGCAAAAGGGTACGTTCTAACCAAAAGCCAAAAGTGCTTGCCCAAAATTAAAAATCCCTCCTCCCGCTGACCCACTTGGAGGGCCTCCATTTTTTCCGCTTACCACTTGCCCCCAAACCAGCGGGGAACCCCTCTGCCTCCATCCTGCGTTGACCACTCCATCCTGTCTTTACCATTTAAACCTCCATCCAGCGCTGAACCCACTCCTGGGGCCCCCCTTTCCTTGCTTTACCACTCCATCCTGTGCTGACCACTGAACCTCCATCCTGTGCTGACCACAGAGCCTCCATCCTGTGCTGACCACTTCATCCTGTGCTGACCACTGAGCCTCAATCTGTGCTGACCACTGAGCCCCCATTCTGTGCCGAACACTCCATCCTGTGCTGACCACTCTGCCTCCATCCTGCGCTGACCACTCCATCCTGTGCTGACCACTGAGCCTCCATCCTGTACTGACCACTGAGCCTCTCATCCTGTGCTGACCACTGAGCCTCCATCCTGTGCTGACCACTTCATCCTGTGCTGACCACTGAGCCTCAATCCTGTGCTGACCACTGAGCCCCCATTCTGTGCCGAACACTCCATCCTGTGCTGACCACTCTGCCTCCATCCTGCGCTGACCACTCCATCCTGTGCTGACCACTGAGCCTCCATCCTCTGCTGACCACTGAGCCTCCATCCAGCGCTGACCACTTGCCTCCATCCTGTTGACCACTCCATCCTGTGCTGACCACTGAGCCTCCATCCTGTGCTGACCACTTCATCCTGTGCTGACCACTGAGCCTCCATCCTGTGCTGTACACTCCATCCTGCGCTGACCACTCATAATAATAATAATTTATTCATTTATATAGCGCTATTAATTCCATAGCACTTTACATACATGAGTAATGCTGTCTCTCTTGGAGCTCACAATCTAAACATCCTAGCAGTATGTCTTTACAATGTGGGAGGAAACCGGAGTGCCCGGAGGAAACCCACGCAAAAAACGGGGAGAACATACAAACTCCTTGCAGATGTTGTCCTTAGTGTCCTTGGTGGGAATTGAACCCAGGACTTCAAGACCCCAGTGCTGCAAAGGCTACAGTGCTAACCACTTGAGCCACTGTGCTTGCCCACTTAACCTGACCACTCCATCATGTGCTGACAACTCCATCCTGTGCTGACCACTGAGCCTCCATCCTGCGCTGACCACTAAAAAAAAAAAAAAAAAAAAAAAAAAAAAAAAAAAAAAAAAAAAAAAAAAAAAAAAAAAAAAAAAAAAAAAAAAAAAAAAAAAAAAAAAAAAAAAAAAAAAAAAAAAAAAAAAAAAAAAAAAAAAAAAAAAAAAAAAAAAAAAAAAAAAAAAAAAAAAAAAAAAAAAAAAAAATGAACCAGGACTTCAAGACCCCAGTGCTGCAAAGGCTACAGTACTAACCACTTGAGCCACTGTACTTGCCCACTTAACCTCCATCCTCTGCTGACCACTGAGCCTCCATCCTGCGCTGACCACTCTGCTCCATCCTGTGCTGACCACTGAGCCTCCATCCTGTGCTGTAACTCCATCCTGCGCTGACCACTTATAATATAATAATTTATTCATTTATATAGCGCTATTAATTCCATAGCACTTTACATACATGAGTAATGCTGTCTCTCTTGGAGCTCACAATCTAAACATCCTAGCAGTATGTCTTACAATGTGGGAGGAAACCGGAGTGCCTGGGCACTCGGGTTTCCTCCACACTTGAGCCACTGTGCTTGCCACTTAACCTCCATCCTCGCTGACCACTGAGCCTCCATCCTGCGCTTACCACTCTGCCTCCATCCTGCGTTGACCACTTTGCCTCCATCCAGCGCTGACCACTCCATCCTGTGCTGAACCTGAGCCTCCATCCTGTGCTGACCACTGAGCCTCCATCCTGTGCTGACCACTGAGCCTCCATCCTGCACTGACAATTCTGCCTCCATCCCGCGCTGATCACTGAGCCTCCATCCTGCGCTGACCACTGAGCCTCCATCCTGTGCTGACCACTGAGCCTCATCCTGCGCTGACCACTTATAATAATAATAATTTATTCATTTATATAGTGCTATTAATTCCATAGCACTTTACATACATGAGTAATGCTGTCTCTCTTGGAGCTCACAATCTAAACATCCTAGCAGTATGTCTTTACAATGTGGGAGGAAACGGAGTGCCCGGAGGAAACCCACGCAAACACGGGGAGAACATACAAACTCCTTGCAGATGTTGTCCTTAGTGGGAATTGAACCAAGACTTCCAGACCCAGTGCTGCAAAGGCTACAGTGCTAACCACTTGAGCCACTGTGCTTGCCCACTTAACCTCCATCCTCGCTGACCACTGAGCCTCCATCCTGCGCTACCACTCTGCCTCATCCTGCGTTGACCACTCTGCTCCATCCAGCGCTGACCACTCTGCCTCCATCCTGCGTTGACCACTCCATCCTGTGCTGACCACTAAGCCTCCATCCAGCGCTGACCACTCTGCCTCCATCCAGCGCTGACCACTCTGCCTCCATCCTGCGTGACCACTCCATCCTGTGCTGACCACTGAACCTCCATCCTGTGCTGACCACAGAGCCTCCATCCTGTGCTGACCACTTCATCCTGTGCTGACCACTGAGCCTCAATCCTGTGCTGACCACTGAGCCCCATTCTGTGCGAACACTCCATCCTGTGCTGACCACTCTGCCTCCATCCTGCGCTGACCACTCCATCCTGTGCTGACCACTGAGCCTCCATCCTGTACTGACCACTGAGCCTCCATCCTGTGCTGACCACTGAGCCTCCATCCTGTGCTGACCACTTCATCCTGTGCTGACCACTGAGCCTCAATCCTGTGCTGACCACTGAGCCCCCATTCTGTGCCGAACACTCCATCCTGTGCTGACCACTCTGCCTCCATCCTGCGCTGACCACTCCATCCTGTGCTGACCACTGAGCCTCCATCCTCTGCTGACCACTGAGCCTCCATCCAGCGCTGACCACTCTGCCTCCATCCTGTGTTGACCACTCCATCCTGTGCTGACCACTGAGCCTCCATCCTGTGCTGACCACTTCATCCTGTGCTGACCACTGAGCCTCCATCCTGTGCTGTACACTCCATCCTGCGCTGACCACTCATAATAATAATAATTTATTCATTTATATAGCGCTATTAATTCCATAGCACTTTACATACATGAGTAATGCTGTCTCTCTTGGAGCTCACAATCTAAACATCCTAGCAGTATGTCTTTACAATGTGGGAGGAAACCGGAGTGCCCGGAGGAAACCCACGCAAAAAACGGGGAGAACATACAAACTCCTTGCAGATGTTGTCCTTAGTGTCCTTGGTGGGAATTGAACCCAGGACTTCAAGACCCCAGTGCTGCAAAGGCTACAGTGCTAACCACTTGAGCCACTGTGCTTGCCCACTTAACCTGACCACTCCATCATGTGCTGACAACTCCATCCTGTGCTGACCACTGAGCCTCCATCCTGCGCTGACCACTCAGCCTCCTTCCTGTGCTGACCACTGAGCCTCCATCCTGTGCTGACCACTTCATCCTGTGCTGAACACTCAATCCTGTGCTGACCACTGAGCCTCCATCCTGCGCTGACAACTCTGCCTCCATCCCGCGCTGATCACTGAGCCTCCATCCTGCGCTGACCACTGAGCCTCCATCCTGTGCTGACCACTCAATCCTGTGACTACTCCATCCTGTGCTGACCACTGAGCCTCCATCCTGTGCTGACCACTGAGCCTCCATCCTCTGCTGACCACTGAGCCTCCATTCTGCGCTGACCACTCCATCCTGTGCTGACCACTCAGCCTCCTTCCTGTGCTGACCACTGAGCCTCCATCCTGTGCTGACCACTTCATCCTGTGTTGACCACTGAGCCTCCATCCTGTGCTGTACACTCAATCCTGTGCTGACCACTGAGCCTCCATCCAGCGCTGACCACTGAACCTCCATCCTGTGCTGACCACTCCATCCTGTGCTGACCACTGAGCCTCCATCCTGCGCTGACCACTCCATCCTGTGCTGACCACTCAGCCTCCTTCCTGTGCAGACCACTGAGCCTCCATCCTGTGCTGACCACTTCATCCTGTGCTGACCACTCAGCCTCCTTCCTGTGCAGACCACTGAGCCTTCATCCAGCGCTGACCACTCCATCCTGTGCTGACCACTGAGCCTCCATCCTGTGCTGACCACTGAGACTCCATCCTGCGCTGACCACTCCATCCTGTGCTGACCACTCAGCCTCCTTCCTCTGCTGACCACTGAGCCTCCATCCTGTGCTGACCACTTCATCCTGTGCTGACCACTTAACCTCCATCCTCCGCTGACCACTGAGCCTCCATCCTGTGCTGACCACTGCGCCTCCATCCTGTGCTGACCACTCAATCCTATGACCACTGAGCCTCCATCCTGTGCTGAACACTGAGCCTTAATCCTGTGCTGACCACTGAGCCTTCATCCTCTGCTGACCACTTAGCCTCCATCCTCTGGAGGACGACTAATCTGAAAAATATCAAGCGAGAAAACACTCACCTCCTCCTCATAGTAACCTGCGATCCCCCGACATCATCCACTCACAGATCTGTACAGATTTCCAACATCGGACAATCTCCGTTCACATTACAATCTCACCATTATATGCCTCATATTTTCAATATCGTAAGGTCAATAAAGTACAATAAGATGGTGGTCTCACAGTTCTGCATGGGGGTCCTGTTGCCTTCTTTAAATCTAAAGGGTTGAGAATGCACAAATAGGGTCTTATCGTTTTTAGACAGATGTATGATGTGAATACTGGTATTGCTCACCTGATGTGGTTGTGTAGCACACAACCAGCGTAATCGCTCAGAAAAAACAGCTGCTGCCTCCATCCTGTGTTGACCACTCCATCCTGTGCTAACCACTGAGCCTCCATCCTGTGCTGACCACTTCATCCTGTGCTGACCACTGAGCCTCCATCCTGTGCTGTACACTCCATCCTGCGCTGACCACTCATAATAATAATAATAATTTATTCATTTATATAGCGCTATTAATTCCATAGCACTTTACATACATGAGTAATGCTGTCTCTCTTGGAGCTCACAATCTAAACATCCTA
Organism: Allobates femoralis; assembly: GCA_033576535.1. NCBI lineage: Eukaryota > Metazoa > Chordata > Amphibia > Anura > Aromobatidae > Allobates > Allobates femoralis. The sequence continues at coordinate 21,062 of JARQOC010001191.1, read as the reverse complement.
GCAGTATGTCTTTACAATGTGGGAGGAAACCGGAGTGCCCGGAGGAAGCCCACGCAAACACGGGGAGAACATACAAACTCCTTGCAGATGTTGTCCTTAGTGGGAATTGAACCCAAGACTTCCAGACCCCAGTGCTGCAAAGGCTACAGTGCTAACCACTTGAGCCACTGTGCTTGCCCACTTAACCTCCATCCTCCGCTGACCACTGAGCCTCCATCCTGCGCCTACCACTCTGCCTTCATCCTGCGTTGACCACTCTGCCTCCATCCAGCGCTGACCACTCTGCCTCCATCCTGCGTTGACCACTCCATCCTGTGCTGACCACTAAGCCTCCATCCAGCGCTGACCACTCTGCCTCCATCCAGCGCTGACCACTCTGCCTCCATCCTGCGTTGACCACTCCATCCTGTGCTGACCACTGAACCTCCATCCTGTGCTGACCACAGAGCCTCCATCCTGTGCTGACCACTTCATCCTGTGCTGACCACTGAGCCTCAATCCTGTGCTGACCACTGAGCCCCCATTCTGTGCCGAACAACTCCATCCTGTGCTGACCACTCTGCCTCCATCCTGCGCTGACCACTCCATCCTGTGCTGACCACTGAGCCTCCATCCTGTACTGACCACTGAGCCTCCATCCTGTGCTGACCACTGAGCCTCCATCCTGTGCTGACCACTTCATCCTGTGCTGACCACTGAGCCTCAATCCTGTGCTGACCACTGAGCCCCATTCTGTGCCGAACACTCCATCCTGTGCTGACCACTCAGCCTCCATCCTGCGCTGACCACTCCATCCTGTGCTGACCACTGAGCCTCCATCCTCTGCTGACCACTGAGCCTCCATCCTGTGCTGACCACTGAGCCTCCATCCTGCGCTGACCACTCCATCCTGTGCTGACCACTGGCCTCCATCCTGTGCTGACCACTTCATCCTGTGCTGACCACTGAGCCTCCATCCTGTGCTTGTACACTCCATCCTGCGCTGACCACTCATAATAATAATAATTTATTCATTTATATAGCGCTATTAATTCCATAGCACTTTACATACATGAGTAATGCTGTCTCTCTTGGAGCTCACAATCTAACATCCTAGCAGTATGTCTTTACAATGTGGGAGGAAACCGGAGTGCCCGGAGGAAACCCACGCAAAAACGGGGAGAACATACAAACTCCTTGCAGATGTTGTCCTTAGTGTCCTTGGTGGGAATTGAACCAGGACTTCAAGACCCCAGTGCTGCAAAGGCTACAGTGCTAACCACTTGAGCCACTGTGCTTGCCACTTAACCTGACCACTCATCATGTGCTGCACTCCATCCTGTGCTGACACTGAGCCTCCATCCTGCGCTGACCACTCAGCCTCCTTCCTGTGCTGACCACTGAGCCTCCATCCTGTGCTGACCACTTCATCCTGTGCTGAACACTCAATCCTGTGCTGACCACTGAGCCTCCATCCTGCGCTGACAACTCTGCCTCCATCCCGCGCTGATCACTGAGCCTCCATCCTGGCTGACACTATCTCCATCCTGTGCTGACACACTCAATCCTGTGCTGACTACTCCATCCTGTGTGACACTAGCCTCCATCCTGTGCTGACCACTGAGCCTCCATCCTGCTGACCACTGAGCCTCCACGCTGACACGACCTCCATCCTCTGCTGACCACTGAGCCTCCATTCTGTGCTGACCACTCCATCCTGTGCTGACCACTCAGCCTCCATCCTGTGCTGACCACTGAGCCTCATCCTGTGCTGACCTCATCCTGTGCTGACCGACCTCCATCATCTGTGCTGACTCATCCTTGCTGAGCCTCCATCCTGTGCTGACCACTGAGCCTCCATCCTGTGCTGTACACTCAATCCTGTGCTGACCACTGAGCCTCCATCCAGCGCTGACCACTAACTCCATCCTGTGCTGACCACTCCATCCTGTGCTGACCACTGAGCCTCCATCCTGTGCTGACCACTGAGCCTCCTCTGCGCTGACCACTCCATCCTGTGCTGACCACTCAGCCTCCTTCCTGTGCAGACACTGAGCCTCCATCCTGTGCTGACCACTTCATCCTGTGTTGACCACTGAGCCTCCATCCTGTGCTGTACACTCAAACCTGTGCTGACCACTGAGCCTCCATCCTGCGCTGACCACTCCAACCTGTGCTGACCACTTAGCCTGTTTCCTGTGCTGACCACTGAGCCTCCATCCTGTGCTGACCACTGAGCCTCCATCCTGTGCTGACCACTGAGCCTCCATCCTGCGCTGACCACTTATAATAATAATTTATTCATTTATATAGCGCTATTAATTCCATAGCACTTTACATACATGAGTAATGCTGTCTCTCTTGGAGCTCACAATGTAAACATCCTAGCAGTATGTCTTTACAATGTGGGAGGAAACCGGAGTGCCGGAGCAAACCATGCAAAAACTTGGAGAACATACAAACTCCTTGCAGATGTTGACCTTAGTGTGCTTGGTGGAATTGAACCAGGACTTCAAGACCCAGTGCTGCAAAGGCTACAGTACTAACCACTTGAGCCACTGTACTTGCCCACTTAACCTCCATCCTCTGCTGACCACTGAGCCTCCATCCTGCGCTGACCACTCTGCCTCCATCCTGTGCTGACCACTGAGCCTCCATCCTGTGCTGTACACTCCATCCTGCGCTGACCACTTATAATAATAATAATTTATTCATTTATATAGCGCTATTAATTCCATAGCACTTTACATACATGAGTAATGCTGTCTCTCTTGGAGCTCACAATCTAAACATCCTAGCAGTATGTCTTTACAATGTGGGAGGAAACCGGAGTGCCTGGGCACTCGGGTTTCCTCCCACACTTGAGCCACTGTGCTTGCCCACTTAACCTCCATCCTCCGCTGACCACTGAGCCTCCATCCTGCGCTTACCACTCTGCCTCCATCCTGCGTTGACCACTTTGCCTCCATCCAGCGCTGACCACTGAGCCTCCATCCTGCACTGACAATTTCTGCTCTCCATCCGCGCTGATCACTGAGCCTCCATCCTGCGCTGACCACTGAGCCTCCATCCTGTGCTGACCACTGAGCCTCCATCCTGCGCTGACCACTTATAATAATAATAATTTATTCATTTATATAGTGCTATTAATTCCATAGCACTTTACATACATGAGTAATGCTGTCTCTCTTGGAGCTCACAATCTAAACATCCTAGCAGTATGTCTTTACAATGTGGGAGGAAACCGGAGTGCCCGGAGGAAACCCACGCAAACACGGGGAGAACATACAAACTCCTTGCAGATGTTGTCCTTAGTGGGAATTGAACCAAGACTTCCAGACCCAGTGCTGCAAAGGCTACAGTGCTAACCACTTGAGCCACTGTGCTTGCCCACTTAACCTCCATCCTCCGCTGACCACTGAGCCTCCATCCTGCGCCTACCACTCTGCCTTCATCCTGCGTTGACCACTCTGCCTCCATCCAGCGCTGACCACTTTGCCTCCATCCTGGGTTGACCACTCCATCCTGTGCTGACCACTAAGCCTCATCCAGCGCTGACCACTCTGCCTCCATCCAGCGCTGACCACTCTGCCTCCATCCTGCGTTGACCACTCATCCTGTGCTGACCACTGAACCTCCATCCTGTGCTGACCACAGAGCCTCCATCCTGTGCTGACCACTTCATCCTGTGCTGACCACTGAGCCTCAATCCTGTGCTGACCACTGAGCCCCATTCCTGTGCGAACACTCCATCCTGTGCTGACCACTCATGCCTCCATCCTGCGCTGACCACTCCATCCTGTGCTGACCACTGAGCCTCCATCCTGTACTGACCACTGAGCCTCCATCCTGTGCTGACCACTGAGCCTCCATCCTGTGCTGACCACTTCATCCTGTGCTGACCACTGAGCCTCAATCCTGTGCTGACCACTGAGCCCCCATTCTGTGCGAACACTCCATCCTGTGCTGACCACTCTGCCTCCATCCTGCGCTGACCACTCCATCCTGTGCTGACCACTGAGCCTCCATCCTCTGCTGACCACTGAGCCTCCATCCAGCGCTGACCACTCTGCCTCCATCCTGTGTTGACCACTCCATCCTGTGCTGACCACTGAGCCTCCATCCTGTGCTGACCACTTCATCATGTGCTGACCACTGAGCCTCCATCCTGTGCTGTACACTCCATCCTGCGCTGACCACTCATAATAATAATAATTTATTCATTTATATAGCGCTATTAATTCCATAGCACTTTACATACATGAGTAATGCTGTCTCTCTTGGAGCTCACAATCTAAACATCCTAGCAGTATGTCTTTACAATGTGGGAGGAAACCGGAGTGCCGGAGGAAACCCACGCAAAAGGGGAAACATACAAACTCTGCAGATGTTGTCCTTAGTGTCCTTGGTGGAATTGAACCCAGGACTTCAAGACCCCAGTGCTGCCAAGGCTACATTTGCTAACCACTTGAGCCACTGTGCTTGCCACCTTAACCTGACCACTCCATCATGTGCTGACAACTCCATCCTGTGCTGACCACTGAGCCTCCATCCTGCGCTGACACTAGCCTCCTTCCTGTGCTGACCACTGAGCCTCCATCCTGTGCTGACCACTTCATCTGTGCTGAACACTCAATCCTGTGCTGACCACTGAGCCTCCATCCTGCGCTGACAACTCTGCCTCCATCCCGCGCTGATCACTGAGCCTCCATCCTGTGCTGACCACTGAGCCTCCATCCTGTGCTGACCACTGAGACCTCCATCCTCTGCTGACCACTGAGCCTCCATCCTTGCTGACCACTGAGCCTCCATTCTGCGCTGACCACTCCATCCTGTGCTGACCACTCAGCCTCCTCCTGTGCTGACCACTGAGCTCCATCCTGTGCTGACCACTTCCATCCTGTGCTGACCACTGAGCCTCCATCCTGTGCTGACCACTGAGCCTCCATCCTGTGCTGTACACTCAATCCTGTGCTGACCACTGAGCCTCCATCCTGCGCTGACACTGAAACCTCCATCCTGTGCTGACCACTCCATCCTGTGCTGACCACTGAGCCTCCATCCTGCGCTGACCACTCCATCCTGTGCTGACCACTCAGCCTCCTTCCTGTGCAGACCACTGAGCCTCCATCCTGTGCTGACACTTCATCCTGTTGCTGACCATGAGCCTCCAACCTGTGTGACCACTGAGCCTCCATCATGTGCTGACAACTCAATCCTGTGACACTCCATCCTGTGCTGAACACGAGCTTCATCCAGCGCTGACCACTCCATCTGTGCTGACCACTGAGCCTCCACCCTGTGCTGACCACTGAGACTCCATCCTGCGCTGACCACTCCATCCTGTGCTGACCACTCAGCCTCCATCTCTGCTGACCACTGAGCCTCCATCCTGTGCTGACCACTTCATCCTGTGCTGACCACTTAACTCCATCCTCCGTTGACCATGAGCCTCCATTCCTGTGCTGACCTACTGGCCTCCATCTGTGCTGACCACTCTAATCCTATGACCATGAGCCTCCATCTGTGGGAACACCATCCTGTGCTGACCACTGACGGACTCATCCTGCACTGACCACTGAGCTCCATCTGTGGTGACACCAGCCTCCATCCGTGCTGACCACTTCATCCTGTGCTGAACACTCAATCTGTGCTTGACCACTTGAGCCTCCATCCTGCGCTGACAACTTGCCTCCATCCTGCGCTGATCACTGAGCCTCCATCCTGCGCTGACCATCTGAGCCTCCATCCTGTGCTGACCACTCAATCCTGTGACTACTCCATCCTGGTGACTACTCATCCTGTGCTGACCACTAGCCTCCATCCTCGCTGACATCTAGCTCATCCTCTGCTGATCCACTAGCCTCCATTGTCTTTACCACTCCATCCGTGTGACCACCGCTCATCCTGTGCTGACACTGACCTCCATCCTGTGCTGACACTGAGCCTCATCCAGTGCTGACCACTGAACCTCCATCTGTGCTGACCACTACTCCATCCTGTGCTGACCACTGAGCCTCCATCCTGCGCTGACCACTCCATCCTGTGCTGACCACTCGCCTCCTCCGCGACCATGCCTCCATCCTGGTGACCACTTCATCCTGTGCTGACCACTGAGCCTCCATCCGTGCTGACCACTGACTCACTTCCATCCTGTGCTGACCACTCATCCTGTGGACCACTCCATCCTGTGCTGACACGAGCCCATCCTGGCTGACCACTCATCCTGTGCTGACCACTGAGCCTCATCCTGTGCTGACCACTGAGCCCCATCTGTGCTGACCACTCAGCCTCCATTCCTCGGGCTGACCACTGAGCCTCCATCCTGTGCTGACCACTTGCTCATCCTGTGCTGACCACTACCTCCATCCTGTGCTGACCACTGAGCCTCATCCTGTGCTGACCACTGAGCCTCCATCTGTGCTGACCACTCCATCCTGTGACCACTGGCCTCCATCCTGTGCTGAACACTCCATCCTGTGCTGACCACTGAGCCTCCATCCTGCATGACCATAGTCCCGTAATCGCCTCCATCCTGTGCTGACCACTGAGCCTCCATCCTGTGCTGACCACTGCAGCCTCCATCCTGTGCTGACCACTCCATCCTGTGCTGACCACTATAATAATATATTTATTCATTTATATAGGCTATTAATTCCATAGCACTTTACATACATGAGTAATGCTGTCTCTCTTGGAGCTCACAATCTAAACATCCTAGCAGTATGTCTTTACAATGTGGGAGGAAACGGAGTGCCTGGGGAAACCCACGCAAACACGGGGGAGAACATACAAACTCCTTGCAGATGTTGTCCTTAGTGTCCTTGGTGGGAATTGAACCCAGGACTTCAAGACCCCAGTGCTGCAAAGGCTACAGTGCTAACCACTTGAGCCACTGTGCTTGCCCACTTAACCTCCATCCTCCGCTGACCACTGAGCCTCCATCCTGCGCTTACCACTCTGCCTCCATCCTGCGCTGACCACTCAATCCTGTGCTGACCACTCTGCCTCCATCCTGTGCTGAACACTCAATCCTGTGCTGACCACTCTGCCTCCATCCTGCGCTGACCACTGAGCCTCCATCCTGTGCTGACCACTGAGACTCCATCCTGTGATGACCACTGAGCCTTAATCCTGTGCTGACCACTGAGCCTTCATCCTCTGCTGACCACTTAGCCTCCATCCTCTGGAGGACGACTAATCTGAAAAATATCAAGCGAGAAAACACTCACCTCCTCCTCATAGTAAACTGCGATCCCCCGACATCATCCACTCACAGATCTGTACAGATTTCCAACATCGGACAATCTCCGTTCACATTACAATCTCACCATTATATGCCTCATATTTTCAATATCGTAAGGTCAATAAAGTACAATAAGATGGTGGTCTCACAGTTCTGCATGGGGGTCCTGTTGCCTTCTTTAAATCTAAAGGGTTGAGAATGCACAAATAGGGTCTTATCGTTTTTAGACAGATGTATGATGTGAATACTGGTATTGCTCACCTGATGTGGTTGTGTAGCACACAACCAGCGTAATCGCTCAGAAAAAACAGCTGCTGCAGGGACCGTACTTCCACAGGATGCGGTGCTCAAATCACAAGGTTATTCGGACGAAGTACCTTTATGTCGGCGCTGCTGTCAGACCGGTATACCGGTCTGACAGCAGTGCGGACATAAAGGTACTTCGTCCGAATAACCCTGTTGCCTTCTTTAGCTCTGATGATAAAGAACAATAAAGCAGAACAAATCCCCCAACAAGAACAATCATTTACAGCAATATATACTGACATATAAAATCATGGGGCCGCCATCCTCATCCACTTTCTTCTACTGGAGCCACAGAAAACAAATGGATCTGAAAAACGACAAGAGAGAAAATCCTCCCCGCACTCACCTCCTCCATCCTCCTCTGTATTATACAACGAGAAATCTATAACAATACAACATTGGACAATGTCCATCGCCTCCAAAATCCCAACATCAACATCACCATTTCCATAATATTCAGTTCTCTATAGTGTAAAATCAATTCTATATAAGTTGGTGGTCTCAAATTGCTGGATGGGGGTCCTTGTTGGCTTCTTGAACTCTGATGATAAAGAACAGTAAAGCAGAACAAATCCCCCAACAAGAACAATGATTTACAGCAATATATACTGACATATAAGTGCAGAGCAATCTGGACATATATTGTATAGTTACCACAGTAATCAGGTTCCAGGCAATCCTCAGCACCATCATACAGGGGTCTTCACACTGCTGAGATCAATAAGAATCACCCCAAACCCACTGCAACTTATCTGACCATTTGGACACAATCGTGTACCTGCACTGAGGGGCTTGCATTTCTCATCCATTTGGTTTTACTGGAAGACGACTAATCTGAAAAATATCAAGAGAGAAAACACTCACCTCCTCCTCATAGTAACCTGTGATCCCCCGACATCATCCACTCACAGATCTGTACAGATTTCCAACATCGGACAATCTCCATTCACATTACAATCTCATTATTATATGCCTCATATTTTCAATATCGTTTTGTCAATAAAGTACAATAAGATGGTGGTCTCACATTTCTGCATGGGGATCCTGTTGCCTTCTTTAGCTCTGATGATAAAGAACAGTAAAGCAGAACAAATCCCCCAACAAGAACAATCATTTACAGCAATATATACTGATATATAAAGCCATGGGGCCGCCGTCCTCATCCACTTTGTTTCTACTGGAGCCACAGAAAACAAATGGATCTGAAAAACATCAAGAGAGAAAATCCTCCCCGCACTCACCTCCTCCGTCCTCCTCTGTATTATCCAGCCAGAAATCTATAACAATACAACATTGGACAATCTCCATCCCTCCAAAATCCCAACATCAACATCACCATTTCCATAATATTCAGTTCTCTATAGTGTAAAATCAATTCTATATAATAAGTTGGAGGTCTCATATTGCTGGATGGGGGTCCTTGTTGGCTTCTTGAACTCTGATGATAAAGAACAGTAGACTTCCGGTTCCGGCGCCTCCATGTGCAGCCGCGTCTAGGGGCTGCTCCGCTCCCCGCCTCAGCAATCCACCGACATCTGGCCTCCAACTTGGCCCCGGACATCCACAAACACAGCGGCGGCTGCGGTAACCCTTGAAGCATCCATCATGACCACGATGGATCGCTATGTGACGAGGAGCCGGGAGGGAGAGAAGTCTGCGAGTCTGCATGAGGAGACCGGTAATGGCGGGCAGGGCGGGCACGGCGTGCTCAGCATGCACACAGCGCTACTAGATGGAGAAGTAGCGAGGAAGCCCGGGACCGGAGATGGGGAGGCCGGAGTGGTAAAGGAGAGGGGAATTGCAAAGAAAGCCGCAGGGAATCCACAGGGAATATCCCCAGAACAGCTACAGAATGCAGCAGCTGCCATGAGCAAACAACCCCAGAGCTGTCCCCCTGCAGATAAAGAGAACATAGGAGAAGGACAGGGTCCAGGAGAATGGAGAGAGGACATTGAAGGCAGATGGGGAGCCCCACATTTTGACTATAAAGCTTTGGCAAAAGAGTTAGCCATCTACCTTGCTGATGACTTTAAAACTGCAGTGGCTGAGATGGTAACAGCCACAACAAAAGACCTGAATGGCAAAGTTGAGACACATGATCAGCAACTCACAGAGGCTGAATCAAGAATTAGTGCAGCAGAGGATAGAATACAAGAGCTGGAGGAACAGATAATGTCTTTACAACAACATTCTGAATATGCACATGCAAAACTAGAGGACATAGAAAACAGAGCAAGGAGGAGTAATCTTAAAATAGTGGGACTCCCTGAATCTATTCCTGCGAACCAACTGGTGGAAATTTTTGAGGTAGACCTACCCAAAGCCTTAGGTCTTACCCATAGATGTAAGACGGAGCGTACCCACAGAATTGGCCAGATGAGGGAGCCACAGGAGAGGATGGCAACTTCAGGACCCGCCGCCTCGTCATCCAAACAGTCTACTAAATCAAGACACGCTATAGCGAAATTTCTTAACCACCGCGACAAGGAAGAGATCCTTCGCGCTTACAAGGCCAAAAAGCACCCACTATTAATACAGGGTCACAGAGCTCTGGTATTCGCGGATTACTCTATAGAAGTCACGCACCGCAGGAGGTCCTTTAGCGAAGCGTGCTCGTTACTTCATAGAAGAAATATTCGTTTCCAGTTGAATTTTCCAGCGATATTAAGATTTAGGTCCAGAGAGGGAGTCATGCTGACCTTCTTGACCCCGAGGAAGCAATGGTAGCTATCCGTGACAACACGAGTTTCCCCAAGAGCAACGGTGTCACCGTCATCACCCCATCAGGACATTGGATCGCCTACGAAGCCCAATTCTGCTTTAGATCTGGATTCCGAGACTGATAGAGACTCTGTAAGATCCTACAGACTAAGATCAAACTCCCTGTTGGGTGAAGGAGCGGGGAGGAAACCGCCTTCGGAAACTCCACGACAACAGAGACAGGCAGGACCTCGTTGGCAGAAGAAGAGATGAGGAGAGAGTGAGAGGAAATTGAAATTGAAATGCAACTGTGATTCCTTTTTGCTGGGCAGAGCTGTCATAACTTTGCTGAATACGTAAATAGAGGAGGGTTATACAGACGAAGTGGGGAGCGTTATGCATATATGTTTTGTGTATTCCAATCTCCTCCCCCCTTCTTTTTTTTTTTTTCTTTTTTTTCTTTTCTTCTTCTTCATTCTTTCCCATTCCGCTCCCCTTTCAAATCTCAAATGTCATTAAGCTTCCTTGTTTTTATTGATAAGTTGCTGACAGCATAAAAATAGAGTTTTGAACAGACTTTTAAAAGTTAAATAACACGTGAGATGAATATAAGAACGCCGGTGGCTGAATGCCAAATGCACTCTTAATATGGTGGAAATGCTGTAATATAAGTTTTAGACTATGGCCCCACTTTATCTCTGTTATGGAGGGGATGAAAGCTCTGGGCGAAGATGGGGAAATGGAGTTCCTAGGGAGCGAAAGGTTGGAGAATACTACTGTTATTATTCTTATATGTTTAATAAGTTGGGTTGGAGGCTGGGGCGGGGCGGGGCTACATTTGTTGGCTGCACTTGAGGGAAGAAGTGAAGTGATCCACTTGGAAAGATGTATGGAGTAGGTGTGGTAGGGAGGGGGGGGTTGAGGGAAAAGCAAGGGCGAACGAATGGGAAATATCTTAAAGTCTAGGTCTGACAAATTGTGCATCTCCTGTACCTTATTCTTCTTACTTTGGTATACACCTGACAATACTACATATGTGTGGAAGTTGACTAAGAAAAAATTTGGGACCCTGTACGGGGAAGACTCTGATGGTTAGGTGGGTCTCCTGGAATGTCAAGGGGTTGCGCTCCCAGCAAAGCGCATGATGGTTCTTCGCCATCTCAAAAAACTACGCATAGATATCGCTCTGCTTCAGGAGACCCACCTGGCCTCGGAGGACTTCTTCCGTCTTAAAAAATTGTGGGTGGGGGAGGTCTTCGGGTCTAGTGCAGTGGAGAGGAAGGCGGGAGTCCTGGTTTTAATTCACAGGTCATTGGCTCACTCAATTATCTCTACCTCAAGTGATGATGAGGGTAGATTGTTTCAAATGACAATCCAAATACAAAATGATATCTTTAATATTTATAATGTATATGCTCCTAACGCAAATCAGAGGCCTTTCTTCCAACAACTACAGAACAACTTACTTCAGGAAATAGGGGTTAATAAAATAGTGGGAGGGGACTTCAATTCGGTAATGAGAGTAGAAGAGGATAGACGCTCCTCAACACATACGCGAAGGGGAAGTCAGGATGGAGGGGGCCCGAGGGTAGAAAGCACCTTAGAATCCTTGACTAGAATGGTGGGTCTGTCAGACACTTGGAGACTAGCTAACCCTTTGGGTAGAGAATTTACCCACTTCTCACACCACCATGGATCGTGGTCCAGAATAGATATGTTTTTTGGGTCCACTAAGATATTACAAAGAATGATAGACATCAAAATTGAAGATATGGTGATTTCGGATCATAGTCCACTGGTCTTAGAGATTAAAGACAATTATGAGAAAGGAACCGACTATCTATAGAGGTTTCCTGACACATTCACCAAAGAAGAAAACTTCACCAAACTACTTGGGGAGTGGTGGACGCACTATACTGTAGATAATTTGGACCATAGATCTGACCCGGGTCTTTTCTGGGAGACTGCAAAAGTAGTCATGAGAGGACATATTATGGCATACAGCATGGGGATCAAAAAAAAGGGCTAAGGAAAAATTTATGGAATCCAGTCTGAAAGTGAGAAATGCTTATCTACAGTACAAAAACACAATGGAGATTCCTGACAAGAGACATGGCTGCAAGCTAAGAAAGAATTTGATGAGTGGGCAGGAAAACGTGAGAATATATTTAAAAATAGATTAGAGTTAGAACTACATAAATTTGGAGATAAAGCAGGAAGACTGCTAGCAAGATTAGCCTGAGGTAGACACACCTCTTCCCCTATTCAATCGATAAAAGATAGACAGGGTAATACCTGGAATGATCCTAAGAATATTGTGAAAACTTTGGGCAGGTTTTATGCTTCTCTATATACAGAGAAAACAACTAACGACCCAGAAAAGCCTTCCTGGCTAAGCAAGATCAAATTGCCATCTATCTCCCAGGATGACATCCAAATTCTAAACAACCCGGTTACGACTGGAGAAATTGAAGAGGCTATAAAAAATTTAAACCCGGGTAAGGCCCCAGGACCAGATGGCTATAATGGTGCCTTTTTCAAAGCTATGAGAGAACAGATCTCTCCGGTTCTCTGTGACTTATACAATGAGATATTACGGGGATCGCCTATCCCAGACAGAATGAATTTGGCTTACATTAAATTGATCCCTAAACCAGGTAAGATACCCACTGATCCGGCTAGCTACAGACCGATTACCTTAATAAATCAGGATCTGAAACTTTTATCTAAAATACTGGCTGATAGATTGGCAATGGTTTTGCCCAAAATAATATCTACACACCAGGCAGGATTCATCAAGGGACGATCGACGACTACAAACATCCGAAAAGCGATGCTTTTGATGGATATTATGGGGAAGAAAGTCAAACTAGAGGGAGGGAACCCAGCCATGATCACCTTGGACGCTGAAAAAGCATTTGATAATGTCAGGTGGTCATGGCTGGGCAAGGTTTTAGATACTATAGGTCTCACGGGACCCTTTCGGCACTATATACAGGCTCTCTATAGTAATCCTAGAGCTTGCGTGAGCATACCAGGCTTCTTGTCCGACTCCTTTACCCTCCAGAAAGGGACTAGACAGGGATGCCCATTGTCCCCCCTTCTCTTTAATATAGCCATGGAGCCTCTGGCACTATATTTGGAGGAATGTAATTCCTACGCAGGTTTTAAGGTAGGAACCAAAGAGATAAAACTCTCATTGTTCGCGGATGATGTCATCCTGTATGTTCAAATCCAGAACAAGACCTTCCAAATATCCTGACAGACATAGAGATGATAGGCAAACAAACTGGATTCTCCCTAAATAAAAGTAAATGCGAAATTCTGTTTATAAATCCTGGGAATGGGACACAGGGAAAAAAAAAATCTTTGTGGCCTACCAATAATGAAAGATAGTATTAAATATTTGGGAATTCAATTAGCCAGGTCACCTGGATTGACATATAAACTTAACTTTCTACCGATCATTCAGCAGATAGAACAAGAACTGTCAAAATGGGTGGGATTGCCACTCTCTCTGATGGGACGCTGCCATTTATTGAAAATGGTTAGCTTTGCAAGATTACTTTATCCCCTTCAAACTATCCCCATGCTGTTGAGACATATTGACATAAAGAGACTGAATAAAGCTTTTTCTAAGTTTTTGTGGGGAGGAAGGAGAGGAACTCCAGACTCCAGCCCCGATGTTAGGGGATACAATTTGGCGTGTATATTACGTAATGTCCTTGATTGGATCAGAAGCACTAATAGATTCTCAGATGTAACTTTGGAGGGGGAGTGGGCCAAACCCTGGGATCTAGCAGCCTTATTACACTCGCCGCTGACTTGTCTGCCCCCCACTTTGAAAAATACGGTGATACATAAAGATACTATAATGACGTGGAAGGAGGTTAGGAAAAAACTCAAATTAGCATGGAGGGTCTCGAAATTACTTAACCCCTGGAGATGTCCGTCTTCCCCTTTAGGGCGTGAAAACTCTTTATTTAAAACATGGAGAGATAAGGGAATTAATACGTTGGGAGATCTCATAAATCTAGAAGAAAAAAGGTGGATGACCGAGACAGAGGTCTTGAATACCTACAATTTACCCAATTCCACGCTATACAGTATCGACAGTTGAGATATCATTTACTATCGCATCTGCGAGACATCTCTGGGGAAATTGAGAATTCTTTGTGGTCTGAACTGATATCTATAAATGAAGATGAGGTATCTATTACTTCATTGTACATCAAATTAAAACAGGTTCTGAGACCACAAAGAAGGAGAGGGTCTTTTAACAAATGGCGTAAACATTTTACAGACCCGGAACTTCCGCAGAAGATCCTTGAAGGGTGGGGCATGGTAAGACAATATGTTCTTAATGAGAGATGGAAAGATTCACAATTCAGGATCATGCACGGAACCATTCAGGGCTTCAACATACCTCCCTCTAAGGCCAATCAAGAGAGATGGGTCCATTGCCCAAAGTGTAAGTCACACATGACTGATCTGGAGCACGGTCTGTGGTCCTGCCCCGAATCCCAGAAATATTGGAGAGCAGTGAATGCATGGGCTAGAGGGATTTGTGGAGACACAGGAGAGTTAGATCCGGTACGCTGGCTTTTTCATTTTCACCCACTTTCTAATGTTAGAGGACAACCCCATATACTATGGCATTACATTGCGCTGGCAGCAAAGAGACTTTTGCTACAACACTGGCTCAATGACAGACCCCCGGATTTGTCTCATGTGAAAATGACGCTACGCCACACACTGACACTCGAATCTCTAGATACGCTCCGTAATCCAAGTAAATTAGCCAAAAAATTCTTCATCAAATGGAGACGTTTGCGCTTACCACTCTGCCTCCATCCTGCGTTGACCACTTTGCCTCCATCCAGCGCTGACCACTCTGCCTCCATCCAGCGTTGACCACTCCATCCTGTGCTGACCACTCAGCCTCCTTCCTGTGCTGACCACTGAGCCTCCATCCTGTGCTGACCACTTCATCCTGTGCTGAACACTCAATCCTGTGCTGACCACTGAGCCTCCATCCTGCGCTGACAACTCTGCCTCCATCCCGCACTGATCACTGAGCCTCCATCCTGCGCTGACCACTGAGCCTCCATCCTGCACTGACCACTGAGCCTCCATCCTGTGCTGACCACTGAGCCTCCATCCTGTGCTGACCACTGAGCCTCCATCCTGTGCTGACCACTGAGCTTCCATCCTGTGCTGACCACTGAGCCTCCATCCTGTGCTGACCACTGAGCCTCCATCCTGTGCTGACCACTGAGCCTCCATCCTGTGCTGACCACTAAGCCTCCATCCAGCGCTGACCACTAAGCCTCCATCCAGCGCTGACCACTCTGCCTCCATCCAGCGTTGACCACTCCATCCTGTGCTGACCACTGAACCTCCATCCTGTGCTGACCACTGAGCCTCCATCCTGCGCTGACCACTCCATCCTGTGCTGACCACTCAGCCTCCTTCCTGTGCTGACCACTGAGCCTCCATCCTGTGTGACCACTTCATCCTGTGCTGAACACTCAATCCTGTGCTGACCACTGAGCCTCCATCCTGCGCTGACAACTCTGCGACCTCCATCCGCTGATCACTGAGCCTCCATCCTGCGCTGACAACTGGCCTCCATCCGCGCTGACCACTGAGCCTCCATCCTGTGCTGACCACTCCATATCCTGTGACTACTCCATACTGTGCTGACCACTGAGCCTCCATCCTGCGCTGACCACTCATCCTGTGCTGACCATGACTCCATCCTGTGCTGACCACTGAGCCTCCATCCTGTGCTGACCACTGAGCTCCATCCTGGCTGACCACTTCATCCTTAGCTGACCACTGAGCCTCCATCCTGTGCTGACCACTGAGCCTCCATTCTGTGCTGAAACTCAATCCTGTGCGCCACTCCATCCTGTGCTGACCACTGAGCCTCCATCCTGTCTGACCACTGAGTTCATCCTGGTCTAAACCACTTGTGCATTTGCTGACACTGGCCTCCATCTGGTGCTGATCCACATTCACCCTGTGTGACACTGAGCCTCCATCCTGTGCTGACCACTCAATCCTGTGCTGACCACTCCATCCTGTGCTGACCACTCTGCCTCCATCCTGCGCTGACCACTCCATCCAGTGCTGAGCACTCAGCCTCCTTCCTGTGCTGACCACTGAGCCTCCATCCTGTGCTGACCACTTCATCCTATGCTGACCACTGAACCTCCATCCTGTGCTGACCACTGAGCCTCCATCCTGTGCTGAACACTCAATCCTGTGCTGACCACTCCATCCTGTGCTGACCACTGAGCCTCCATCCTGCGCTGACAACTCTGCCTCCATCCCGCGCTGATCACTGAGCCTCCATCCTGCGCTGACCACTGAGCCTCCATCCTGCGCTGACCACTGAGCCTCCATCCTGCACTGACCACTGAGCCTCCATCCTGTGCTGACCACTCAATCCTGTGACTACTCCATCCTGTGCTGACCACTGAGCCTCCATCCTGTGCTGACCACTGAGCCTCCATCCTGCGCTGACCACTCCATCCTGTGCTGACCACTTAGCCTCCTTCCTGTGCTGACCACTGAGCCTCCATCCTGTGCTGACCACTGAGCCTCCATCCTGTGCTGACCACTGAGCCTCCATCCTGCGCTGACCACTTATAATAATAACACTGGTCAACAGCATTTTTGGTGCCAAAGATATTTCATTGAATTTAGGGTAACTTTGGGGTGCTGATTCTGAATATGTCATCAGTTTTGCCAGATTGGCTCAAGTTTTTGAGATTTTTCGTAAAATGTGTAACAAAAAAGACGTTTTTTGCTACTTTTTTAACGAAGTCTGTTATGTTTCTTCTATGTTTTGTCAGTGTATATTCACCACAAATGTAACAGAATGAGTCTGGATCGTTAAGACAACTTCTTCTTGATGAGTTCATGCTTTTCACTGGACAACAGACAACAACATAAAGTTAGTGCCAAAAACCAAGCTATGAACAAACTTTTAGAACACTAATTAACACAAAACTATATTGAGAACTGCTCAGTTCAAGTACTAATCCAAAGAAATTAATGAGATGATGCGTCGCATTTACGAACAAGTGCTATAAATAAGATACCAAAAATCTCAAAAACTTGAGCCAATCTGGCAAAACTGATAGCATATTCAGAATCAGCACCCCAAAAATACCCAAATTCATTAAAATTTTTAATTTTTTGTTAATTTATTCATTTATATAGCACTATTAATTCCATAGCACTTTACATACAGGAGTAATGCTGTCTCTCTTGGAGCTCACAATTTAAACATCCTAGCAATATGTCTTTACAATGTGGGAGGAAACCGGAGTGCCCGGAGCAAACCCACGCAAAAACTTGGGAGAACATACAAATCCTTGCAGATGTTGTCCTTAGTGTCCTTGGTGGGAATTGAACCCTGGACTTCAAGATCCCAGTGTTGCAAAGGCTACAGTGCTAACCACTTGAGCCACTGTGCTTGCCCACTTAACCTCCATCCTCCGCTGACCACTGAGCCTCCATCCTGCATTGACCACTCTGCCTCCATCCAGCGCTGACCACTCTGCCTCCATCCTGTGTTGACCACTCATCCTGTGCTGACCACTAAGCCTCCATCCAGCGCTGACCACTCTGCCTCCATCCAGCGCTGACCACTCTGCCTCCATCCTGTGTTGACCACTCCTTCCTGTGCTGACCACTGAGCCTCCATCCTGTGCTGACCACTGAGCCTCCATCCTGCGCTGACCACTCCATCCTGTGCTGACCACTCAGCCGCCTTCCTGTGCTGACCACTGAGCCTCCATCCTGTGCTGACCACTTCATCCTGTGCTGAACACTCAATCCTGTGCTGACCACTGAGCCTCCATCCTGCGCTGACAACTCTGCCTCCATCCCGCGCTGATCACTGAGCCTCCATCCTGCGCTGACCACTGAGCCTCCATCCTGCGCTGACCACTGAGCCTCCATCCTGCGTTGACCACTCTGCCTCCATCCAGCGCTGACCACTCTGCCTCCATCCTGTGTTGACCACTCCATCCTGTGCTGACCACTAAGCCTCCATCCAGCGCTGACCACTCTGCCTCCATCCAGCGCTGACCACTCCATCCTGTGCTGACCACTGAGCCTGCATCCTGTGCTGACCACTGAGCCTCCATCCTGCGCTGACCACTCCATCCTGTGCTGACCACTCAGCCTCCTTCCTGTGCTGACCACTGAGCCTCCATCCTGTGCTGACCACTTCATACTGTGCTGAACACTCAATCCTGTGCTGATCACTGAGCCTCCATCCTGCGCTGACCACTGAGCCTCCATCCTGCGCTGACCACTGAGCCTCCATCCTGTGCTGACCACTCAATCCTGTGACTACTCCATCCTGTGCTGACCACTGAGCCTCCATCCTGCACTGACCACTCCATCCTGTGCTGACCACTGAGCCTCCATCCTGTGCTGACCACTGAGCTTCCATCCTGTGCTGACCACTTCATCCTGTGCTGAACACTCAATCCTGTGCTGACCACTGAGCCTCCATCCTGCGCTGACAACTCTGCCTCCTTCCACGCTGATCACTGAGCCTCCATCCTGCGCTGACCACTGAGCCTCCATCCTGCGCTGACCACTGAGCCTCCATCCTGTGCTGACCACTCAATCCTGTGACTACTCCATCCTGTGCTGACCACTAAGCCTCCATCCAGTGCTGACCACTCTGCCTCCATCAGCGCTGACCACTCTGCTCCATCCTGTGTTGACCACTCCATCCTGTGCTGACCACTGAGCCTCCATCCTGTGCTGACCACTGAGCCTCCATCCTGTGCTGACCACTTCATCCTGTGCTGAACACTCAATCCTGTGCTGACCACTGAGCCTCCATCCTACGCTGACAACTCTGCCTCCATCCCGCGCTGATCACTGAGCCTCCATCCTGCGCTGACCACTGAGCCTCCATCCTGCGCTGACCACTGAGCCTCCATCCTGCGTTGACCACTCTGCCTCCATCCAGCGCTGACCACTCTGCCTCCATCCTGTGTTGACCACTCCATCCTGTGCTGACCACTAAGCCTCCATCCAGCGCTGACCACTCTGCCTCCATCCAGCGCTGACCACTCCATCCTGTGCTGACCACTGAGCCTGCATCCTGTGCTGACCACTGAGCCTCCATCCTGCGCTGACCACTCCATCCTGTGCTGACCACTCAGCCTCCTTCCTGTGCTGACCACTGAGCCTCATCCTGTGCTGACCACTTCATCCTGTGCTGAACACTCAATCCTGTGCTGACCACTGAGCCTCCATCCTGCGCTGACAACTCTGCCTCCTTCCCGCGCTGATCACTGAGCCTCCATCCTGCGCTGACCACTGAGCCTCCATCCTGCGCTGACCACTGAGCCTCCATCCTGTGCAGACCACTCAATCCTGTGACTACTCCATCCTGTGCTGACCACTGAGCCTCCATCCTGCACTGACCACTCCATCCTGTGCTGACCACTGAGCCTCCATCCTGTGCTGACCACTGAGCTTCCATCCTGTGCTGACCACTTCATCCTGTGCTGAACACTCAATCCTGTGCTGACCACTGAGCCTCCATCCTGCGCTGACAACTCTGCCTCCTTCCCACGCTGATCACTGAGCCTCCATCCTGCGCTGACCACTGAGCCTCCATCCTGCGCTGACCACTGAGCCTCCATCCTGTGCTGACCACTCAATCCTGTGACTACTCCATCCTGTGCTGACCACTAAGCCTCCATCCAGTGCTGACCACTCTGCCTCCATCCAGCGCTGACCACTCTGTCTCCATCCTGTGTTGACCACTCCATCCTGTGCTGACCACTGAGCCTCCATCCTGTGCTGACCACTGAGCCTCCATCCTGTGCTGACCACTTCATCCTGTGCTGAACACTCAATCCTGTGCTGACCACTGAGCCTCCATCCTACGCTGACAACTCTGCCTCCATCCCGCGCTGATCACTGAGCCTCCATCCTGCGCTGACCACTGAGCCTCCATCCTGCGCTGACCACTGAGCCTCCATCCTGCGTTGACCACTCTGCCTCCATCCAGCGCTGACCACTCTGCCTCCATCCTGTGTTGACCACTCCATCCTGTGCTGACCACTAAGCCTCCATCCAGCGCTGACCACTCTGCCTCCATCCAGCGCTGACCACTCCATCCTGTGCTGACCACTGAGCCTGCATCCTGTGCTGACCACTAAGCCTCCATCCTGCGCTGACCACTCCATCCTGTGCTGACCACTCAGCCTCCTTCCTGTGCTGACCACTGAGCCTCCATCCTGTGCTGACCACTTCATCCTGTGCTGAACACTCAATCCTGTGCTGACCACTGAGCCTCCATCCTGCGCTGACAACTCTGCCTCCTTCCCGCGCTGATCACTGAGCCTCCATCCTGCGCTGACCACTGAGCCTCCATCCTGCGCTGACCACTGAGACTCCATCCTGTGCTGACCACTCAATCCTGTGACTACTCCATCCTGTGCTGACCACTGAGCCTCCATCCTGCGCTGACCACTCCATCCTGTACTGACCACTGAGCCTCCATCCTGTGCTGACCACTGAGCTTCCATCCTGTGCTGACCACTTCATCCTGTGCTGACCACTGAGCCTCCATACTGCGCTGACCACTGAGCCTCCATCCTGGGCTGACCACTGAGCCTCCATCCTGTGCTGACCACTGAGCCTCCATCCTGTGCTGACCACTGAGCCTCCATCCTGTGCTGACCACTTCATCCTGTGCTGACCACTCCATCCTGTGCTGACCACTTCATCCTGTGCTGACCACTGAGCCTCCATCCTGTGCTGACCACTCAATCTGTGC
>JARQOC010001190.1:0-47213 GCA_033576535.1 Allobates femoralis | reverse complement strand
TAAGTTTTGTTGTCACTTAGTTGTCTCTGTATTTCCCCCATGTATTGATGTCTGTTTAATACCACGATGGCGCCCCCTTTGTCCGCAGGCTTAATGATAATGTGTCGATTTGTTTTAAGGCTCTCAACTGCCTGTTTTTCCTCCGCCGTATAGTTATTGTGGACCGGAAGAAAACCCAATTGTTTGTCTTTTATGAGTTTATCAATGTCTCTGTCCAATATGTCAATAAAGGCCTCGCTAGCATGATAAGTATGTGGGGGGTTAAAATTGCTTGGGTTGTGCAAGCCTAGATGTTTTAAGGATCACCGTGAGGTAGCTGTTGTATCCTGCGTACTAGTTCTAGTGGGATTATCTATGTGGTTAAAGTGTGTTTTTAACCTAATTGATCGATAAAAACACTGTAGTTCCTTTTTCAATGTGAAGGAATCCCAGCATGGGGTTGGGCAAAAAGACAGACCATTGTTTAATACTGCATGTTCAATGGGGGATAAAGAGTTATCAGATACATTTATGACAAGGTTCGGACCCCTACCTGTGACCGTAGGGTCATGCTGCTCGAACCTCCTCCCCGCTCGGGGCGCCTCCGTCTCGACCTCCTGATGGGTTTTGGCGTGATAGTCCTAAAAAACCAGCTGGGGTTGGTGGGGTAGATGGTATTGATCCTCCCGAACTTCCAGTATCGCTGTTTGTACCTGGTGAAGGGTTTTCTCGCGGTCTTCCACCTTTCGGCCATGGTCTATTTGGTCTCCTCGAGTTTTTTTGGCTTATTAGGGTTTCTAGGTTGCCTTGGGCGTTGGTCTTCCCACCTGTATACTCTATTTGTTAAATAGTCTTCAGTATCTCTTTGAAATTTTTGGCGCTTCCTCTCTTGTAGAGTCCTGGTGTGTGTCTCCAAGATATCGGCGACCTTTGTACCGAGTTCCTTCAGTTCTGTAGGGTTCAGAGTGGCTGTTAGTTGGCTCTCAATTGTGCTGATTTTTTTTATTTGTTTCTGTGATCGCCACTTGTAAGTATTCTATTGTGAGAAGGATAAGATCAAAGGAGCACTTATTCAGTATTTTCTGAAAGGTCTGGCAATATTTTTCATCATCAGAGAAGATGGTGGGTCGTAGGTTACTCCGGAGGCCCCTAGGAATTTTGCCTTGTCGGTGGTATTCTCCGAGGGTAGCGCAGTGCAGTTCATATGAGACAAGTCGTTTTTTCTCCTTCTCCCAATCACGAGTCTTGATATCCTTAGAGGGTATGTGTAGGAAGTCGTGTGGTATTCCTATTTTGGATAGGATGGAATTCTCTGTTTCGTAGGTATAGGCAAAGGTGTTAGATGACATTTGGTCTATGTATAGGGTGCCACAGCCAAAGGGAGCAGTTCAATAATAATAGTGATTGGCGTGCACACCTAATGGATATGCTTGAGGTGCTAGTGTAGGAGGCCCTTGGGTCTTAATGTCATATAGAACTTTAAGGAACAATGCAGAAATGGTGGTATTTAGATTATGAGCGCTATACAAGGACACTGCACTGATTAGTATTACCTTTAGGTCTTTATTGAATATTGACAAATGTGAGTCCTCGCCACAACATGTTTCAACGCTAATGCGTCTTCCTCAAGTGGATCCACTTGAGGAAGACGCATTAGCGTTGAAACATGTTGTGGCGAGGACTCACATTTGTCAATATTCAATAAAGACCTAAAGGTAATACTAATCAGTGCAGTGTCCTTGTATAGCGCTCATATTCTAAATACCACCATTTCTGCATTGTTCCTTACCTTATCCTCCCTATGGGGAGTGTGGTGGAAGAGAGCAGCTTTGTACACAAGGACCTGGCTGACACAATAGACACGTGATTGATCACGGGACCCGGAGAAGCGAGCTGGAGCTGGGCGCTCATTCTGGAACCAGGAACCGGCGAGTAAAGGTTTCGGATCCCTTCCTCACCACTGAGCCTACTATCTGGTTGTGCAGAGACGGCACAACCAGACAAGGTGAGTGAGGAATTAATATAACGGAGATTCTGCCTTTAGCAAACAGTGTGGCGCAACCGAATTTTTATTTTATATAGAACTTTAAGGAACACTGCACACTCCAAAGTCTTTTCAAGGTGAAGACGTGTTTATTTTTAGTGCATAAAGACAAATTTGCGATACGGCTGGCTGACGTTTCGACCACATCCCGTGATCTTTATCAAAATATCGCTGTGAAATACAGAAATAGTGTAGTGAATATACAATATTTACAAAATGTACATACAGTTTCAGTGTTGTGCATAGTCAACACTTAATGCATTTACATAGATCTGTCATATGATTGGAAGTGTGTAATACAGAGGTTTTCCATGAGTAATCCAAAGAGATGGAAGGAAAGGATCTGAGAGACTTGTGAGAAACTATGTGATTGAAAAATTGGGGATCTCATTTATTGGTAGTGTATGCTCAGTGTAGAGATAGAGAGATATTAATGTTACCTGTCTTTTTTAGAGTTTGCACCTATGGGAACCACAGGACCTGTGCTGGCTAGTGGAGGGTTTTTCTATCCTCTGGTAGTGGTTTCTGTTAAGAAATCACTAATAGTGAATATAAGGGACAGGTTATCATGTGGGTTCAATTGGTGAGGTAGTTACCTTAGTATTGCATATATTGTGTATGCTTCATTAGGGAGGTCTATTCCGGTCTATGCCTCCAGGAGCGTCCCCTGGTCATCCTGGTTTTGGCACACAAACTGGATGGACACTGATCAGTGAAAAAAACTTCAGTGTGAAGCCAGCCTCATCTAATATATAAAGCTGAATGTGTGTATGTATGTGTGTGTGTGTATGTATATCTGGGATTGGCATCTGCACCGTCGCAACTACAGCCACAAAATTTTGCACAGTCACACATCTGGACCCCGAGAGCGTCATAGGCTATGTTGTGAGGCGAAATTTTAACCCTGCGCATTCCAGTTCACCAACCAATTTTGCCCCTATCTACATAATGGGGAAAAAGTGAATGGAAAAGTGTTGGAGGAATATCGACAGCTGTCAGCTATAGCCACAAAATTTTGCACAGTCACACGGCTGGACCCCGGGAGCGTCATAGGCTATGTTGTGAGGCGAAATTTTAACCCCGCGCATTCCAATTCACCAAACAATTTTGCCTCTATCTACATAATGGGGAAAAAGTGACAGTTACCAGTTGACAGTTGTGAATGAGAGGGGCTTAATGATAGCGCCAAAGACTAACAGCACATACCAGCATATAGTCACTAAGGTGGGGCCCCAACATGAGATATTCACCATGCACAGGGACATGTATACACAACACACGCACACAAAGAGTAACAGCAAGTGTATAGTCGCTAAGGTGCAGCCCCAACATTGGATACTCACCATGCACCCGAACAAACACACACACACCACAAAGAGACACACACAACACAGAGACACCCCCCCCAAGGGGACACACACACACCCTATAGCGACACATGCACTCACCCCACAGGGACACACACACACCACAAAGAGACACACACAACACAGACACACACAGCACACAGACCCCTCCACAAGGACACACACGCATAGCCACCCTATAGGGACTCATGCACTCACCCCACAGGGACACACACACACCACAAAGAGACACACACACCCCACACAGACCCCCCCCCCACAGGGACACACACACATACACACCCTATAGGGACACATGCACTCACCCCACAGGGACACACACACACCACAAGAGCACACACAACAAGATACACACCCCACCAGACCCCACAGAACACACACAACACACCATAGGACACTCCTCACCCACAGGGCAACCACCACAAGAGACACCACAACACAATACCCCACACCCCCCAGACCCATACACCTATAGGGACACATGCACTCACCCCACAGGGACACACACACACATCACAAAGAGACACACACAACAGAGACACACACAATTAAACAATTACATGTGGATCTTGCAACTAGTTCTAAATTAATAACTAGCATGCAGAATATTATCAATGATTTTTCAAACATGCGGTCGGCCTTCTCTTTATCTCTGAAACCCAGACCAGATTCTATCCCGAACCTGCCCTGTTCAGGGCAAATAGGGGGAAGAGGTGAATTAGGTGAGGGAACAAATAAGTCTAATTTTGATCCCCTCAATAGTTGTAAAGGGAAACATGTACATGTTAAAGTAAAAGAAAGAAAAATTGTTAAAAGCATATCACTATTAAATAAACAATTTATAACTGGTACGTTTAGAGAACCTAAATCAAGCATGGCATGTGTTAGATGCTATGTTTGTAATGGCTTAGGTCATATTGCCAGGTTCTGCAAATGGTTAGGGACTAAAGTAGAGAGGGAATATGGTTCTGTTAAATGGTTTTAAATGTGATATTTTTGGACATATTGCAAGGAAATGTAAGTCTAGAAGTATTGTAATGGAGAATAGGAATGCAAATAGACAGAATAGCCATACACCTCTGTTGTCTCAGGCTTGTGTGTCTCACCATTTGCAAAAAGTTCTGTATGAACGTATGACAAACAGATAAGAATAGTAAGTGTCTGTAGGGCCTTGAATTTTCAGCAGGTCTGTACTATTTCTTTGTGTTTGTATACAGTCGTTTGCATTTCGTTTATGGTACTTGTGTATATATAATACTAGAATTTTTGGTTCCTTTGTAAATTCATCATGCCACTGTAGATCTTTGAGGGTCAGGACAGGTGTAAGAAGAGTTTATTCTGAGGTTCTTATTGTGAGTGAAACGCAAATAGGAGTTGGTTTTTAGGATGCTAATTTTTCTTGTATCTACATCTATGTTGAAGAAAGTATGTTTATTACATGAGTAAGACAGGAATAAGCATGGATAGATAATGGACGCGCATGACGGAATGTGGCGTGTTATGCTATGGGCTTGATTCTTGTAGCTTGGATGGATAAATACTTGCAATAATTACTTTATTAATGTATTATTTTTGTCCATCTGCCCTAGGAAGGACAAGTTATTGAAACTGTGATGACGTTGAAATTCTGGAGAAGCAAAAATCGACGTGTGGGAAGTGGGGAGTTAGCTATGGCTTGATTGTAGCACAACAATTTTGTTAATGGAGGGACAATTATATACTTGAAGATTCAGGAGACCGGAAGTGCAACGGATTTAGAGGAATTTTTATATTATGTTCTAACTGCACCGGGAGAAATCCCAGGAGCGTTTTGTCCCTTTTACATCCCATTTTAGGTCACCCAGACCCTCCTGAGATATTACAGAAGATTGTTCATGGATTCAGCTCAGAACTGAAAACATCTCTTCCTAGATTTCCACCATGAAGAAAAGACTGAGACTCCAGAGAAAGACTTCACAGTGTCATGGTGGGAGGGGGAGAGTTTGTTCATATATTACTTCAAAGATACCTCATTTTCAAACCTATTTATTACACTGTGTCATTGTCCTCCTGATCATGATTATATAGATTGAACTGATGGACTGTAACTGATTCACAGAAGGTTTAATACATAAAGATCAGGCTGAGCAACATAAATGCAGCCTGACACGGGTCTTAAGGACACAACACAGTCCAGGCCTTCACCCCAAATCCAATATTTTTTCTGTACATTTATATGAAAACGTTTTGCATGGTCCTACTTATATTTCATGTGTGTGCATATAGACACTTTAGGTATAGGTGCAGGTCTGCCTACACATGGTCATACTCAGGTAATGGTTTCGCAGTCCAAGGTGAGTGTGTTCCATGTGAAGGTTTTCTTGTATTTATGAATGGGAGTAATCCAGTTACACATGGGTCAGTGACCTGCATGTGGTTTATGGATCATCAGAAATAGGCTATTTTAGCCAAGTCTCTGTATGCATTCAAGCCAAATGTATATTTTTGTATAATAAAGTTGTACATCTGCTGTGTTGTGTGAATGGGGAAAAAGAATAGGGCTCTTTAGGGATAGACCCCCTCATTTCATAAGCTATTTGTCTATACAACCCTTGAATTGGTAATGTTCATAACTGATGGATTGAAATGTCTGTTAAGTAGACTGCGGGATTTAACACAGTCTAACTAGGTATGCTGATATTATGCCAAACTCTAGAACTTCTGGCCTGCTTAGTAAAAGCCTATGTTTCTATCCATGGATGAACCTCATCATTATTTCAATCAAAGATTGCAGGAGAAGTGTCTGACAGTGTCTCTACTGGAAGAATGCCATTGCCTGAAAGCAGGAGGTGCTCAAGTAAACCACCTGGTAATGCCCATCTACAGATTGTGTCACCCAGCAGTCTCATCATGCCAGACATACTACAAAAAGAACCTGGTAGGTGAGGGGTGTGGGCCAACCTATGAACTCTGTAGAATATGTCACCTGTCAGTCTCATCATGCCAGAGAGGGTGAGGGGTGTTGAACTTGGGACAACCTATGAACTTTGTAGATTGTGTCACCCAGCAGTCTCCTCTCACCAGATGTACTACAAAAAGAAAGCCTGGTAGAGTGAGGGGTCTTAAAGGTGGGCCGACCTATGAACTGTGTGGGCGAAGCCCTTACAGAGCCTGACCAGACAAAGACTTTGGGATAAGCAGACATCTTAGGCTTGGCAATGACATAACAGACAGCAAAGAGCTTCATTCCTTAACCAACAGATCCGGAAGATGAAGACGGGAATTCTGTGGATGGATGCATTGGGTTAACCTGAATGGCAGGGAAGAGGTAATGGCTGTGATGGGTGATGTCTAGATACCTAAGTGCAGTACCAAATGTCATTCCATCCTGAACGGTTACTAATTATAAAATTGAGTAGACATATATATCCCAGCACAACACTTGCCTCAAATATCATTGTCGTGTTCTCGACAACAGGGTGAATGTTGAAGGGGAACTGTTGGCATGATTAATAATTACTATATATAGATTTGTACCTATGTATCTTTATATATATACAATATACAATATTTCTGTATATCAATAGTCCAACACATGCTGGGAATGGGGGGAGCTACAAAGAGAAACTAAAACCAGTTTTCCCGGTTGTGGCCATCTCTGGCCAGGATGGGAGGAGAAGCACTGGCCAGTAGGTGGTTAGACTATGGGTTCTCAACACCTGGTCATATACAAGCCCCTATTACATCATAGCTTTGAGCCAATCAGAATGGGATTGTCGACATGCCCCTTTTCCTAGGGTTTTTACCAATGTGCCTGGGACACATTGGGTCTCTTGGAAGTTCGATCAGCATGAGGAAGGACCAGAAACACATGGCTGAGTATCATACCATTTCCCTCCATAAATCTATCCATATATAGTCATAGTTTAGTAGTTAGGTGGGTTTTATTATGCTTAGTTAATGTGGGTGGGTTATATAGTTAGGAAACTGTGGGTTTAATTGTTTATTAGTGAAAGTACTATTATATTGTAACTGTGTTATATTGTGATTTAGCTTAATTGTGTTGAGGAATAAACTTGTTATACTTTATTATACAAAGTGTCATGAGTCTTCTCATGGACAGTATAGAAAGCAACAGAAAGACTTTGTGTTGATAATTGTGCAGTGGCAAAATAGTTATAGACATTGCACAGGATAATTAGTGCCACTCCATGATAATGGTAATAATAATCAGACCCCCTTTAACACAGTCACAGGACTAGTGTGGCTAAAAACTACTTTTTCCTCCTTTTTCCAGCCTGCGGCAGATGGACTAGTGCCGTTAGGACTGCTTTTCATACTTTTCCTATTTTAAAGTGATTTTTGTATATTTTCAGTTTAAGACTCTGTAAATACCCATTATTATATAAATGTGTGGTTGTAACTAAAACTTTTGCTCAGTCCGGGAGAACTGAGGTTAACTAGGGGGAATATGTGGCACCCTGTGCCAGGTCACCACAGACTCCCTTGGGACACTGAGGGATTTCTTACAGCGAGTAACCCACTAACACACAACACCTTTCACCCCAGGCCTGTAGGGGGAGCTCCACTGGTTGCCTTAAGCCAGTTCCTCCTATAAATACGGGTTCTGGAGGAAAAACACCAGAGTGTGCAGTCACTACAGAACTATGAAGAGCTGAGTGAGCTGAGCTGGTACTGGAGCCGCGCTAGGCCCATACCAGCAACCACCTGAGACAGTGGTAGACCCGCAGAGTAGTGGTCGGAGGCAGAGGAGAGAAACTTGCTACAAAAAGGGGGCAGAGGAGTCATACCGACTCACCCCATCAGAGTCCCAGTCACTGGGTCCGAGCTGCAGGGACATAGAGAATAGGTCCCGCAGAGAATCCAGCACCACAAGGAGGTTTAGCTTCCAGGACGCCCGAAACACCAACAATTGAGAGCCAGGGACTGCTGGGGCCCCTGTGGGATTCCAAGAGAGAGCCCCCAGTGCAGCAACCCAGGTGTGGAGAGTCACAGAGAGAGAGAGAAGTACCGGTCTGGTCAGGTTCCAAGCCTGCCAGACTCAAAGCAGAGTAACCAAGACAAGGAGGCCTACAACCCTACTCGCTGTGGAGATCCTCAAGTGTTTCCCTCAATTCCGGACGAGTGTACCCGTACAGAACATCAGTAAAGGTACCAAAAGACTTTTATGTGTGCGTGTCCCTCCTTCCATCTGCACCACACTGGCCGCGCATCCCTACTCCCACCTTACACAGAAACGACTGAGCTACCCTATTACCTCACTACAACTTACAGCCCGGGGACCCCCGCTCGTCCTGTTGGGAGCTGTTCCACCTCG
This sequence comes from Allobates femoralis, assembly GCA_033576535.1. NCBI lineage: Eukaryota > Metazoa > Chordata > Amphibia > Anura > Aromobatidae > Allobates > Allobates femoralis. Next base: position 38,506 of record JARQOC010001190.1, on the reverse strand, counting down.
CTGCTGCCCATCACCCCGGAGGCCCAAGCAGCGCCGGTGCCATCACCGGAACCCTACAGGTGGCGTCACGACGTTGTGTGTGTGTATATATATATATATATATTAAGTGTATATATATATAATTATATATATATATATATATATAATATATATATATATACACTTAGCCATATATACCCTTATTGTTATCAAATTTCAAAGAAAGTTCAGCACACCGGGTCCATATTTCTTCAAATGGATATTCCTTTATTTAGTGCTCATATATAAAATATTAAAAGCAACATCTTGCTATGACCTGAGCTGAACCCTGCTGGCAGCCAGACTCGCTCTGCTCCGGAGATTCCCGAGCGGTGACGGAAGTTAATTTATTCACTGCTTCTGTCACCGTTGGGAATCTCCGGAAACAGAAGCAGAGAGACTCGGGGAGCAAGTCTGCGGCTGCGGCGGCGAGGGGTAAGTAGCCGGCCGGTACGGTGCGCCCCCCCCTCTCCACCCCCACCCTCCCTCACCCCTCCATCCACCCACCGGTTCAATCCATTTATTTATTTTTTTACTATTCTTTAAAAGCCAGCGGCTTTTTGCCGCTGGCTTTAAAAGAATAACATGGGGAACTGCAGGTTTTTCCTCTGCTGCCAGACCCCTTATAGGGTCCGCAGCAGAGGAATCGCTGCAATACTCGTTCTCCATTAATTTACATTGGAATCGCTAGACTCACAACGAGTACCGAGTAGTTTTGGATTTGCCCATCCCTAATCCGACACCATGACTCCATAACCATGGCTGTGAAGTCAGTAAGCCACATATCCAACTCCATGACTCCATATCCATGGCTGTGAAGTCATTAAGGGCCGCTTTACACACACCAACTTCTGTGACCAACTTCTGAACAGATCTCTGGTTGCAGTGAAATCATGGACACATTGTTCCATTGTACACAGCCACAAAATGGTACAATGTGTCCATGATTTCACTGCAACCAGAGATCTGTTCAGAAGTTGGTCACAGAAGTTGGTGTGTGTAAAGCGACCCTAAGCCACATATCCGACTCCATGACTCCATAACCATGGATGTGAAGTCAGTAAGCCACATATCCAACTCCATGACTCCATAACCAAGGCTGTGATGTCAGTGAGCCACATACCAACTCCATGACTCCATAACCATGGCTGTGATGTCAGTGAGCCACATATCCAACTCCATGACTCCATAACCTTGGCTGTGATGTCAGTGAGCCACACATTCAACTCCAACTCAGACTCTTCAATTTCCCTCATTCCGACTCCAACTCTACACCGACTTCACAGCCCTGGCCATAACAATCCTAAAAGTCAATATTGACCCTTTATTCAAACTTGCCACTTGACTTAGGATAATAATCGGATCTTCTGCTTTGCACTGAGGAGGGACAACACCCTGACACATGTCTCTCCAAATGGAGTTTCCAGTTTGGCTTCTTATCCTAAGTTTATTATTTTGCGCTTCCAATCAACAGTCTAATAATGATTGTTCCCCATGTAACATCTATAATGATTTATTTGTCTATAATAAAAGTCTGTGTTTTGCTGTGTTGTCCAGGCTGCTCTACACTGGCTATTCTCAGGTGCAGTCCAACTACTGATCAGCAAGGGGCTTTGACCTGCTCTGTTTCCAACCTGGGCCGGTTCACCACTCATTAAGACAACCTGGTAATTCCAAGATCCCCCAGAGTCACCATATTGATGCTGAACTTAGTGTGGACACCTGATCAACATAGCACAGGGCAGCCCAGAACTCCTGGACTCAAGCAATCCACCAGCCTCAGCCTCCCAGTAGCTGGGATTACAGGTGCAGCCACCACATCCGGCAATTACTACTGCTGCTCTTATTCACTAGAGGCTGCAGGTTCGGGAACGTCACCACAAATCAAACACAATCTGATGTCCACTGGAGGAAAACGTTTTTTATGACTGGGGGCCCAATCAGCTCTGGCATCATCCATGCATACTGCATCATCTAGCGTCTGATGGACAAAAGGTTAAAATATTCCACTAATACTAATAATTCTCTAGACAATTAATATAAACTGATATAGATTCCAGCCTGTGTGGGTAAAGATCAAAATTAAGATTATTACAACTCAAGCTATCTAGTAATTAAAATAACTTTTCATATGTGTAAATGCTATGGGTATAGAGCCAAAAGGGGCAAGCAAATGGCCACGTGGTTGTGGTGCAAAATTGTGCAGCAATTGGCCGTGGCGGTAGACGGAGTATGGGCCACATGCAATCCACCGTAATGTCTGGCTCTACCATAAGTATAAAGGGATGTGTGGCGCCCCGCAACGAGTGCGTCACAGGAGTGTACTGCAGCCCAAATAGCAGCAGCAGTATTCTCTGACTAAGCAATGTATGGTTAAAACTCAGAGCTCCATACCCTACATGCACATCAGAATAGAGGGCCAATAAGGTCCTGGTGGGCGGAGTGTAGTGGTAGTGTGTAGAGGAGAAGTTAGAGAAGAGAAGGACTTTTTCTGCAAGAATGTAGGAGACGGAAGAAGCAGAACGTGGCCAGGAGGAACGTAGGAGAGGGGGCCTTGCACAGTTCCGTGCGGCCCCCAGGCCACCACCACCACCGGATGGGCGCCATTACCCGGTGCCTCAACAACCGGACTCTGGGCAACCATATGCGGGTCCAAATCACACCTGCCCCCATTTACAACCGGATTACTGGTTCCGAAGCTGGGAGTCGTTTATCACTGCCATGCAAACCAGGAGTGGAGGGACCGCTCTACAGGAGCACCCCACCACCGCCGCACACAGAGTTGTCTTGCCAGCGGAGTACCCACCAAAAGGACCCAATGCTCCCCACAAACACCGGTCAGAATTCACCGGTAGGGAAATTGAAGCAGCCTCCTTGTACCAGATCTGGCACCCCAAGGCGACAACGGCAACACAAACTAAGTTAGAATGTAAAAACACCATGGACCTCTGAGAAACACTGGTCATTGCTGAGTCCACCCGTCTGTTACCCATTAACTGTATGCCATGTATCACCTGCTGGTTCCAGTAAAGTACCCGTTACAGAGACTTTCAGTGTCCGTGCCTTTTTCAGAACTGTCCTATCTCCACATGCTAAAAGGTAACTGAAGCTGCCTCACAACATCTTGTGCAGCTCATGGCTCCGGGGATTCCCGCTCAGCCTGTGGGGAGCGTTCCATCTTGCTGCATTCCATCCCCCGGAGGCCCAAACAGCGCTGGTAGAACTCACCGGAACACTCACAGGTGGCGTCACGAAACAATTAACCCTTAACCCCTTAACTGTTCAGCCAACCCTCTCTTTTAAATCTGGACCACCGGCAGGCGCGGTTTCCGTGACAAGGAGGAAGAAGAAACGCCTGCCCCGTAAGCCCCGGCTACGGTGAGTCGAGATAGATGCATAGGAAACCCCAGCAGCCAGATCTGCTGTTCTGCTCAAATATGAGAAAATTATTTGACTTTGCAGGGAGAGCAGCTGTTTCACCCTCAAAGCTGATTGTTATGGCTCTATGGTTTTGCGGATGAAACAGAGCAGTAACCAGGGCTGTGGAGTCGGTAAACCAAACATCTGACCCTGACTCTTCAAATTCTCTGAACCCAACTCCAACTCCACCAAAATGGACTCGGACTCCATAACCATGGCTGTGAAGTCAGTAAGCCACATATCCGACTCCATGACTCCATAACCAAGGCTGTGAAGTCAGTAAGCCACATATCCGACTCCATGACTCCATAACCATGGCTGTGAAGTCAGTAAGCCACATATCCGACTCCATGACTCCATAACCAAGGCTGTGATGTCAGTAAGCCCCATATCCGACTCCATGACTCCATAACCATGGCTGTGAAGTCAGTAAGCCCCATATCCGACTCCATGACTCCATAACCATGGCTGTGAAGTCAGTAAGCCACATATCCGACTCCATGACTCCATAACCATGGCTGTGAAGTCAGTAAGCCACATATCCTAGTCCATGACTCCATAACCATGGCTGTGAAGTCAGTAAGCCACATATCCGACTCCATGTCTCCATAACCATGGCTGTGAAGTCAGTAAACCCCATATCCGACTCCATGACTCCATAACCAAGGCTGTGAAGTCAGTAAGCCCCATATCCGACTCCATGACTCCATAACCATGGCTGTGAAGTCAGTAAGCCACATATCCGACTCCATGTCTCCATAACCATGGCTGTGAAGTCAGTAAGCCACTTATCCGACCCATGTCTGTGGAGCCCCAGGCGGGACGGGGGTACTCGGTACCGGACCGGTCGGTAGCTGGGGATGTCACGGGTGGCTTGGTCCGGACCGTGTCCCTGGGCCCTCACAATAAAAGGGGAATATTTACAAGGGATTTGTCACGGGTGACGCCACCCACTTGGTGCGGCCAGTGATGGGGCCGCCGTTGCTGCAGAACCTCCGGGGGTGATGGAATGGCAGCGGGGATGGTATAGTTCCAGTGGGGGGAACTGTATCCCCCGGGGCAGTAAAGGTGTTGAAGTCTATTGTGTGTGTAGTTTGAGCACACTTACTTTGCAGGCTGCAGGGATCTCTCCTCCTGGCCGCTGCTGACAGGCTGGATCTGTAGGGAGGAATGTTCTGCAGATAGAGACTGACAAGGGAGGCGATTCAGGGTTTTCTAAGGCTTTACTCTGTTGTTCTTTCAAGCAAGTTACAGGTTATTTGCAGTTGTTACACAGTTCTCAACACACAGTTGCCTTCTCCCTTTCCGGGTTCCTTCTCTCCTGCAGCCAGACTCCTTCCTCCTGTGACCCCTCACACAGTCTCTAAGTGTCCTTTCCGGGCTATTGCTTCTCTTTCTCCTTGTTGTGCATCACTGGACAGTATGGCGGTGACTCGGGCTTCTGTGAGTCCTAGTCTGTCACTTAGCTGCCTGTCCTTTAGGGTAGGGATCTCAGTCTGGAACTCAGACCCCCCGTCGTATTGTCTGGGGATACCGGGTAAACTAGGTCCCCTTTAGAGCCGACACTCTACTTTAGCCCAGCCTCCAACAGTCCTCTAGCATGAGGCTCTGCCAGGCTCCTTCTTCTATGCTCCTTCCAATATTCTAGGAGGGCTTCTCCACCTGCAACAGGTTGCTTCAGCTGCTGTCTAGGGCCCGGGTTACACCGTCCCTCTCGGCTCTCTCTCACTCCTGGGGATCTGACTCTCTGGATGGGCTTTCTCTCTCCTCTGGCTCGCACTGGCTCAGTACAGATTCTGCGCTCCGTCAGTCTTCACTCTTCCAGGCAGTGTGTATCTTTCTCCTACTCAGCTTCAGCTCAACCTCCTGCTGTTCTGTTAGTCTTTGCTTCTCAGCACCATGGCTTACTGAACTCCTTTTCTCCTCCCCCTTCCTATATACTGTCAGTCACCTGACCTCTGGTGTGCCCAACCCACTACCCTCGTCCACCACCCCTCTGGTCTCATATAGTGTCTAACCTCAGGGCTGGACGTAACCTCCTGACACGTGGGTTATGTGGGCTGTGAGGGTGTTAGTGTTTAACAAACGTCCTACCTGCCTGGCTGCAGTTCCCCTCTGTGGCCTCCTGTACGCAGGGGCGCCACATTCTCCCGGAGTTAAACAGCGCATCCTCGCGCGACTCGACATTGGTCACTCTGAAAACATTTTCATTTTATATAACAGTAAACATTAAGGATTCTTGGTTTCTTCCCATCCGGGAGGCACGATTCTTTGAACGTTGCATTAACTATAAAACAAGTGTATGGGTATATATTCGTCATTACCCCTTTTCTCTGTAAAAGGCACATTATAAACACATTACTTTGTATAAAAGTATAAAATTCTCTTCTTCTCAAAAAGTGCAAAAATGCTCAAAAAGCAGCTTCAAAACAGTTAAAGTCTCGTGCATCACTTCGCATATGCACAGCTGGTCTTAAAACCAAAGGGGAGCACGCAAAGGTGCTCAACTATATACAAGGAAAGTTCGTATCAAGTCATTGTTCATGATGCAAATGTTCAGGTAAAACACATAAGATAGACAGGGGAATGCTAGCATTCACTCAGGTAAGGTTGGGGGAGCAATAAGGAACAATGTACATTCACACTTACAGTTTCTTCTTTCTGTTTCTGATTTTGCTCCTACCAGCAATGGAACTGCTCTTGACTCACCGTGGCCGGGACTCCGGTTTAGACAGGCGATGCTTCCTTCCTCCTTGTCACGGGTGGACCGCGCCTGCCGGTAGTGGGGCCCGGTGTAGTGCAGATCAAAAGTGAAGACGTCTGGGTGGAACAGATTAAAGGGGTTTTAATTTATTCATGACGCCACCTATGAGTAGATTCGGTAAGGACTACCGACGCTGTGGAACCTCCGGGGGATGGACAGCAGCAAGATGTTACGCTCCCCACAGGCTGAGCGGTGATCCCCGGAGGCTGAAGCTGCTCAAGATGTTGTGCGGCAGCTGCGGTTACCTTTTAGTGCGGACGGACAGTTCATAAGGAATCACAGACACAGAAAGTCTCTATAACGGGTCTTTACTGTAACCAGTATGCAGTACATGGTATACAGTGATTGAGTAGTAGACCGGGTGGACTCAGCAGTGATAGTGTCCCTCAGAGATCCACAGTGTTCCTCCATTCTAACTAATTGGTTGCCAGTGTCGCCCAGGAATACCAGTTCGGGTACGGGGAGGCTGCTTCAATGCCCTATCCATGATGTACGTCCTGGATACTTTGGGGAGCCTTGGGTCCCTCAGTGGGTACACCGCTGGTTAGACGACTGGAAGTTGGCTGGTGGTGGGGTGCTCCTGTGAAGCTGCTCCTCCACGCTTCTGGTTCGCGTAGCAGAGGTGAACTGCTGCCAGCTTCGGTACCAGTGAACCGGCTGTAGGTTGTGGGCACGGGAGTCTTTTGGGAACCCGTGTAGATAATGCCCAATCCCGGTAGTTAAGGCCTCAGGTGCTGACACCTGACCGGTGACGGCCCAGGGGCCCGCACGGAGTGCGGAGCCCCCGCTCCTCTCCAAGCTCTGTGTTCTAGGTTCTGCTCTAGATCCCAGGCTATTCTGTTCTGGTCTAGACTATTGTGTGTTCTACTACACTTCCCTAACACTCCACCCACCAGGACCTAGGATTGGCCCTCTGGTCTAGGTGATGCATGTTGGGTTGGATCTCAAACGTTAACTGTATCACTGCTGTGTCAGAGAATATTGCGGCTGCAATACTCCCTTGTGACGCACTCGTTGCAGGGCGCCACACTCTCCCTTTACCTCGGTCGTCTCAGGCGCTGGTATCAGGGGCTCCGGCAGCTTCAGAAATCCTTCTGGCAAAGCTCCGAGTGGGTCGGCTTCTTTCCATGTCTTACTCAGTACAGCTGGTGGGGTGGTTACATCCACTAGTATGGCTGTATGGCCTTCGGCCTCGCTCTCCGCGGGCTCCCGTGATTCTCTGACCCAGCCGGGTCGTCGCTGAACTTGGGCTTCATAGCCCTGACAGTGATCTATGTCAATCTGAATCCGGGTCCTGTTCTCCTCCTGGGCCCGTGTCCTCCTTGGGGGCAGCCGCCGCAATACACCCCTCCGGGTGTCTAGGACGTAGGGACGTTCTTCTCCGCCTTCAGCCATCTCTGCACGATCATGACTGGTCTTTCCCTGGCCGGGTTCCTCCACTGGGTCGTCTTGTGGGCCCTCCGGGATCACAGGTGGTCTCTCGTACACTGCGCTCTGCTGGACGTCCTTCGCTTCCGTCCTCGTGTCTCTGAATGGCGATCCCTTCTTTTCCGGTTGCCTGCTCCGCCCCCTCCTGATGACGATTTCCTTCTTCGTTCGCGCCAGCTTCTTGGTAGGAGGGTCTAGGGGCGGCGGCTCTTCTTTGAGAGTGACAGCTGGCTCTCCCGGAGTTAAGGAGAGCCAGGGCGGGACCTTCTTTTTGCGCCTTGGACCGGACCGGCCCACGATGGGAGTCTTAGGAACGCCTCCCCTGCACATGGCGCTAGTCCCTTATGGCCGCCATTAGGGTCAGATTTGGCGGGAAAAGTCCAGAACATAGGATTTGGGCACACAATGTCCAATTCTTTTGGACCAGGTAGATCCTGTTCGTGACGCCAGGTTGTGGAGCCCCAGGCGGGACGGGGGTACTCGGTACCGGACCGGTCGGTAGCTGGGGATGTCACGGGTGGCTTGGTCCGGACCGTGTCCCTGGGCCCTCACAATAAAAGGGGAATATTTACAAGGGATTTGCCACGGGTGACGCCACCCACTTGGTGCGGCCAGTGATGGGGCCGCCGCTGCTGCAGAACCTCCGGGGGTGATGGAATGGCAGCGGGGATGGTATAGTTCCAGTGGGGGGAACTGTATCCCCCGGGGCAGTAAAGGTGTTGAAGTCTATTGTGTGTGTAGTTTGAGCACACTTACTTTGCAGGCTGCAGGGATCTCTCCTCCTGGCCGCTGCTGACAGGCTGGATCTGTAGGGAGGAATGTTCTTGTGGCGCCCCTGCGTACAGGTGGCCACAAAGGGAACTGCAGCCAGGCAGTTAGGACATGGTAAACATTACACCCTCACAGCCCACATCCCCACGCATAGAGAGGGTTCACATCCAGCTCTGAGGTTAGACACTATATGAGACCAGAGGAGTGGTGGATGAGGAGTGGGTTGGGCACACCAGAGGTCAGGTGACTGACAGTATATAGAGAGGGGGAGGAGTGAAGGAAGATAGTAGGCTGAAGTAGCTGAGATGCAAAGACCTAAGGGTAGGCTGAAGTAGCTGAGATGCAAAGACAGAGAGAGATTGCACGTCCTGGAAGAGCCTAAGCTGAGGAGCGCAGACCCGTACTGAGCCAATGCGAGCCAGATGGGGGGGAAAGCCCGTCCAAGATGCTGAAACCACCAGGAGTGTGACAGACAGAGAAGGGACGGTGCAACCCGTGCCCTAGACAGCAGCTGAAGCTACTAACAGCAGGTGGAGAAGCCCTCCTAGATACCGAAGGAAACAGAGGAAGGAGCCTGGCAGAGCCTCATGCTAGAGGACTGTTGCAGGCTGGGCTAGAGCAGAGTGTCAGCTCTGAAGGGGACCGACGATTTACCCGGTATCCCCAGATTCACTGACGGGGAGCTTTAGTTTCAAGCTGGAGTTCCTAACCCAAAGGACAGGAAGCTCAGTGACACACTAGGACTCACAGAAGCCCGAGTCACCGCTATACTGTCCAGCGTCCGCATACACCCGTGTAAGACGGAGAGAGAGAGTAATAGCCCGGAAAGGCACACTTAAAGACTGTGTGAGGGGTCACAAGGAGAGAGGAGCCTGGCTGCAGGAGAGAAGGGAACCCGGAAAGGGAGTAAAGAACAACTGTGAATAACCTGTAACCTGCTTGAAAGACCTTAAGTAAAGCTTTGGAAACCCTGCATTGCCTCCCTTGCCTGCTTCCATCTGCAGACCCTTTCTCCCATACAGGCTGCACCAAGAAGACCTCAACCTGCAGAGCCACGGCCTGTCAGCATCAACGCTGAGGAGAGATCCCTGCAGCGTCTGCAAGTAAGTGTGCTCCAACAACACACACACACCAACAGACTTTAACCCTTACTGCCCCGGGGGATACAGTTCTCCCCACTGGAACTATACCATCCCCGCTGCCATTCCATCACCCCCGGAGGTTCTGCAGCAGCGGCGGCCCCCATTACTGGCCGCACCAAGTGGGTGGCGTCACCCGTGACATAATCCCTTGTAAATATTCCCCTTTTATTGTGCTGAGCCAGGGACACGGTCCGGACCAGGCCACCAGTGACATCCCCAGCAGCAGATCGGTCCGGTACCGAGTACCCCACGTCCCTTGGGGCTCCACGTTCTGCAGCTAGAGACTGACAAGGGAGGCGATGCAGGGTTTTCTAAGGCTTTACTCTGTTGTTCTTTCAGTCAGCTTACAAGTTATTTACAGTTGTTACACAGTTCAAGTTCACGGGTTCTCTCTCTACTCCTGCAGCCAGGCTCCTCTCTCCCTGTGACCCCTCACACAGTCTCTAAGTGTCCTTTCCGGGCTATTGCTTCTCTTTCTCCTTGTTGTGCGTCACTGGACAGTATGGCGGTGACTCGGGCTTCTGTGAGTCCTAGTCTGTCACTTAGCTGCCTGTCCTTTAGGGTAGGGATCTCAGTCTGGAACTCAGACCCCCCGTCGTATTGTCTGGGGATACCGGGTAAACTACGGTCCCCTTTAGAGCCGACACTCTACTTTAGCCCAGCCTCCAACAGTCCTCTAGCATGAGGCTCTGCCAGGCTCCTTCTTCTATGCTCCTTCCAATATTCTAGGAGGGCTTCTCCACCTGCAACAGGTTGCTTCAGCTGCTGTCTAGGGCCCCGGGTTACACCGTCCCTCTCGGCTCTCTCTCACTCCTGGGGATCTGACTCTCTGGATGGGCTTTCTCTCTCCTCTGGCTCGCACTGGCTCAGTACAGATTCTGCGCTCCGTCAGTCTTCACTCTTCCAGGCAGTGTGTATCTTTCTCCTACTCAGCTTCAGCTCAACCTCCTGCTGTTCTGTTAGTGACTCACCGCGGCCGGCTGACTCCGGTTTAGACAGGCGATTCTTCTCCTTCCTTGTCACGGGTGGACCGCGCCTGCCGGTAGTGGGGCCTGGTGTAGTGCAGATCAAAAGTGAAGACGTCTTGCGGGAACAGATTAAAGGGGTTTTAATTTGTTTTCTTCGTGACGCCACCTATGAGTAGTTCGGTAAGGGCTACCGACGCTGCGGAACCCCCGGGGGATGGACAGCAGCAAGATGTTACGCTCCCCACAGGCTGAGCGGTGATCCCAGGGGCTGGAGCTGCTCAAGATGTTGTGCGGCAGCTGCGGTTACCTTTCAGTTAATGACGGACAGTTCATAAGGAATCACGGACACAGGCAGTCTCTATAACGGTCTTTACTGTAACCAGTAGGCATTACATGGGATACAGTGGTTGAGTAGTAGACCGGGTGGACTCAGCAGTGATGGTGTCCCTTAGAAATCCGTAGTGTTCCTCCTTTCTACCTAACTTGATCGCCAGCGTCGCCCAGGAATACCAGGTCGGGTACGGGGAGGCTGCTTCAATGCCCTATCCATGCTGTACGTTCTGGATGTTTTGGGGAGCCTTGGATCCCTCGGTGGGTACACCGCTGGTTAGACGACTGGAAACTGGCTGGTGGTGGGGTGCTCCTGTAAAGCTGATCCTCCACTCTTCTGGTTCGCGTGGCAGAGGTGAACTGCTGCCAGCTTCGGTACCAGTGAACCGGCTGTGAGTTGTGGGCACGGGAGTCTTTTGGGAACCCGTGTAGAAATGCCCAATCCCGGTGGTTAAGGCCTCAGGTGCTGACACCCGACCGGTGACGGCCCAGGGGCCCGCACGGAGTGCGGAGCCCCCGCTCCTCTCCAAGCTCTGAGTTCTAGACCCTTTCTCTCTGAGTTCCAGACTCTGTTTTTCTATAGACTATAGTCTGTTCTCCTGCACTACCCTAGCACTCCGCCCACCAGGACCTAGGATTGGCCCTCTATTCTAGGTGATGCATGCTGGGTTGGATTTCTAAATTAACCAGGTCATTGCTGAGTCAGAGAATATTGCGGCTGCTTTTGTGGCTGCAATACCCTCTTGTGACGCACTCGTTGCGGGGCGCCACATTAGTCTTTGCTTCTCAGCACCATGGCTTACTGAACTCCTTTTCTCCTCCCCTTCCTATATACTGTCAGTCACCTGACCTCTGGTGTGCCCAACCCACTACCCTCGTCCACCACCCCTCTGGTCTCATATAGTGTCTAACCTCAGGGCTGGACGTAACCTCCTGACACGTGGGTTATGTGGGCTGTGAGGGTGTTAGTGTTTAACAAACGTCCTACCTGCCTGGCTGCAGTTTCCCTCTGTGGCCTCCTGTACGCAGGGGCGCCACATGTCTCCATAACCATGGCTGTGAAGTCAGTAAGCCCCATATCCGACTCCATGACTCCATAACCATGTCTGTGAAGTCAGTAAGCCCCATATCCGACTCCATGACTCCATAACCATGGCTGTGAAGTCAGTAAGCCACATATCCGACTCCATGACTCCATAACCATGTCTGTGAAGTCAGTAAGCCACATATCCGACTCCATGACTCCATAACCAAGGCTGTGAAGTCAGTAAGCCACATATCCGACTCCATGACTACATAACCAAGGCTGAGGAGGGACAACACCCTGACACATGTCTCTCCAAATGGAGTTTCCAGTTTGGCTTCTTATCCTAAGTTTATTATTTTGCACTTCCAATCAACAGTCTAATAATGATTGTTCCCCATGTAACATCTATAATGATTTATTTGTCTATAATAAAAGGCTGTGTTTTGCTGTGTTGTCCAGGCTGCTCTACACTGGCTATTCTCAGGTGCTGTCCAACTACTGATCAGCAAGGGGGCTTTGACCTGCTCTGTTTCCAACCTGGGCTGGTTCACCACTCATTAAGACAACCTGGTAATTCCAAGATCCCCCGGAGTCACCATATTGATGCTGAACTTAGTGTGGACACCTGATCAACATAGCACAGGGCAGACCAGAACTCCCGGACTCAAGCAATCCACCAGCCTCAGCCTCCCAGTAGCTGGGATTACAGGTGTGCGCCACCACATCCGGCAATTACTACTGCTGCTCTTATTCACTAGAGGCTGCAGGTTCGGGAACGTCACCACAAATCAAACACAATCTGATGTCCACTGGAGGAAAACGTTTTTTATGACTGGGGGCCCAATCAGCTCTGGCATCATCCATGCATACTGCATCATCTAGCGTCTGATGGACAGAGTGTGAAAATATTCCACTAATACACTTTCTCTAGACAATTAATATAAACTGAATATAGATTCCAGCCTGTGTGGGTAAAGATCAAAATTAAGATTATTACAACTCAAGCTATCTAGTAATTAAAATAACTTTTCAGATGTGTAAACACTATGGGTATAGAGCCAAAAGGGGCAAGCAAATGGCCACGTGGTTGTGGTGCAAAATTGTGCAGCAATTGGCCGTGGCGGTAGACGGAGTATGGGCCACATGCAATCCACCGTAATGTCTGGCCCTACCGTAAGTATAAAGGGATGTGTAGGTAACCCCAGCAGCCAGATCCTGCTGTTCTGCTCAAATATGAGACAATTATTTGACTTTGCAGGGAGAGCAGCTGTTTCACCCTCAAAGCTGATTGTTATGGCTCTGTGGTTTTGCGGGTGAAACTGAGCGGTAACCAGGGCTGTGGAGTCGGTAAACCAAACATCTGACCCTGACTCTTCAAATTCTCTGAACCCAACTCCACCAAAATGGACTCGGACTCCATAACCATGGCTGTGAAGTCAGTAAGCCACATATCCGACTCCATGACTCCATAACCAAGGCTGTGAAGTCAGTAAGCCACATATCCGACTCCATGACTCCATAACCATGGCTGTGAAGTTAGTAAGCCACATATCCGACTCCATGACTCCATAACCAAGGCTGAGGAGGGACAACACCCTGACACATGTCTCTCCAAATGGAGTTTCCAGTTTGGCTTCTTATCCTAAGTTTATTATTTTGCACTTCCAATCAACAGTCTAATAATGATTGTTCCCCATGTAACATCTATAATGATTTATTTGTCTATAATAAAAGTCTGTGTTTTGCTGTGATGTCCAGGCTGCTCTACACTGGCTATTCTCAGGTGCAGTCCAACTACTGATCAGCAAGGGGGCTTTGACCTGCTCTGTTTCCAACCTGGGCCGGTTCACCACTCATTAAGACAACCTGGTAATTCCAAGATCCCCCGGAGTCACCATATTGATGCTGAACTTAGTGTGGACACCTGATCAACATAGCACAGGGCAGCCCAGAACTCCTGGACTCAAGCAATCCACCAGCCTCAGCCTCCCAGTAGCTGGGATTACAGGTGCACGCCACCACATCCGGCAATCACTACTGCTGCTCTTATTGACTAGAGGCTGCAGGTTCGGGAACGTCACCACAAATCAAACACAATCTGATGTCCACTGGAGTAAAACGTTTTTTATGACTGGGGGCCCAATCAGCTCTGGCATCATCCATGCATACTGCATCATCTAGCGTCTGATGGACAGAGGGTGAAAATATTCCACTATACACTTTCTCTAGACAATTAATATAAACTGAATATAGATTCAGCCTGTGTGGTAAAGATCAAAATTAAGATTATTACAACTCAAGTATCTAGTAATTAAATAACTTTTCGATTGTAAATGCTATGGGTATAGAGCCAAAAGGGCAAGCAAATGGCCACGTGGTTGTGGTGCAAAATTGTGCAGCAATTGGCCGTGGCGGTAGACGGAGTATGGGCCACATGCAATCCACCGTAATGTCTGGCCCTACCGTAATATAAAGGGATGTGTAGGTAACCCAGCAGCCAGATCTGCTGTTTGTCAAATATGAGACAATTATTTGACTTTGCAGGAGAGCAGCTGTTTCACCTCAAAGCTGATTGTTATGGCTCTGTGTTTTGCGGTGAAACTGAGCGGTAACCAGGCTGTGGAGTCGGTAAACCAAACATCTGACCCTGACTCTTCAAATTCTCTGAACCAACTCACAAATGGACGACTCCATAACATGGCTGTGAAGTCAGTAAGCCAATTATCCGACCCTGACTCCATAACCAAGGCTGTGAGTCGTAAGCCACATATCCAACTCCATGATCCTAACCATGGCTGTGAATCAGAAGCCACATATCGACTCATGACTCCATAACAAGGCTGTGAAGTTAGTAAGCCACATATCCAACTCCATGACTCCATAACCATGGCTGTGAAGTCAGTAAGCCACTTATCCGACTCCATGACTCCATAACCAAGGCTGTGAAGTCAGTAAGCCACATATCCGACTCCATGACTCCATAACCAAGGCTGAGGAGGGACAACACCCTGACACATGTCTCTCCAAATGGAGTTTCCAGTTTGGCTTCTTATCCTAAGTTTATTATTTTGCACTTCCAATCAACAGTCTAATAATGATTGTTCCCCATGTAACATCTATAATGATTTATTTGTCTATAATAAAAGTCTGTGTTTTGCTGTGTTGTCCAGGCTGCTCTACACTGGCTATTCTCAGGTGCAGTCCAACTACTGATCAGCAAGGGGGCTTTGACCTGCTCTGTTTCCAACCTGGGCCGGTTCACCACTCATTAAGACAACCTGGTAATTCCAAGATCCCCCGGAGTCACCATATTGATGCTGAACTTAGTGTGGACACCTGATCAACATAGCACAGGGCAGCCCAGAACTCCTGGACTCAAGCAATCCACCAGCCTCAGCCTCCCAGTAGCTGGGATTACAGGTGTCGCGCCACCACATCCGGCAATTACTACTGCTGCTCTTATTCACTAGAGGCTGCAGGTTCGGGAACGTCACCACAAATCAAACACAATCTGATGTCCACTGGAGGAAAACGTTTTTTATGACTGGGGGCCCAATCAGCTCTGGCATCATCCATGCATACTGCATCATCTAGCGTCTGATGGACAGAGGGTGAAAATATTCCACTAATACACTTGCAGGAGAGCAGCGTTTCACCTCAAAGCTGATGTTGGCTCTGTGGTTTTGCGGTGAACTGAGCGGTAACCAGGGTGTGGAGTCGGTAAACCAAATCTGACCTGACTCTTCAAATCTCTGACCACTCCACCAAAATGGATCGGACTCCATAACCATGGTGTGAGTCAGTAGCCAATATCGACCATGACTCATAACACAAGGCTAGTGAAAGTAGTAGAGCACAATCGACCTCCATGGACTCCAACCAACCAGTGAGGAGGGACAACACCCGACACATGTCTCTCAAATGGAGTTCCAGTTGGTTTTATCTAAGTTTATTATTTTGCACTTCCAATCAACAGTCTAATAATGATTGTTCCATGTAACATCTTAATGATTTTTGTCTATATAAGTCTGTGTTGCTGTGTTGTCCAGGTGCTCTACCTGCTATCTCAGGCGTCAACTACTGATCACAGGGCTTTGACCTGCTCTGTTTCCAACCTGGGCCGGTTCACACTCATTAGACAACCTGGTAATTCCAAGATCCCGGGTCACCATATGTGCGAACTTAGTGTGGACACTGATAACATAGCCAGGGAGCCAGAACTCCGACTCAAGCATCCCCACCTCAGCTCCAGTACTGGGATACAGTGCGCCACACATCGCAATTACTACTGCTGCTCTTATTCATAGAGGCTGCAGGTTCGGAACTCCCACAAATCAAACCAATCTGATGTCCAGGAGGAACGTTTTTATGACTGGGCCCAATCCTCTGCTCATCCATGCATACGCTCATCTAGGTTGATGACAGGGGTGAATATTCACTAATACACTTTCTAGAAATAATATAAACTGATATAGATTCCAGCTTGTGGTAAGATCAATTAGATTATTACAACTCAAGTATCTAGTAATTAAAATAACTTTCAGATGTGTAACACATGGGTATATGAGCCAAAAGTGGCAAGCAAAATGGCCACGGTGGTTGTGGTGCAAAATTGTGTCTAGCTAATTGAGCCGTGAGCGGTAGAGGAGTATGGGCACTGCAATCCACGTAATGTTTGGCCAACGTAGTTAAGGATGTGTAGGTAACCAGCTAGCCAGACCTGCAGTTCGTAATATGCACCAATTATTTGACTTTGCAGGAACACGTCACCCAAGCTGATTGTTCATGGCTCTGGTTTTGGCAGGTGAAATCGAGCGAGTAACCAGGGCTGTGGAGTCGGTAAACCAATATTCTGACCTGATCGTTCAATCTCTGAACCAAACCACATACCCACCTAAATGGAAACTCGATGACTCCATAACCATGGCTGTGAAGTCAGTAAGCCAATTATCCGACCCATGACTCCATAACCAAGGCTGTGAAGTCAGTAAGCCACATATCCGACTCCATGACTCCATAACCAAGGCTGAGGAGGACAACACCCTGACACCATGTCTCTCCAAATGGAGTTTCCAGTTTGCCTTCTTATCCTAAGTTTATTATTTTGCACTTCCAATCAACAGTCTAATAATGATTGTTCCCCATGTAACATCTATAATGATTTATTTGTCTATAATAAAAGTCTGTGTTTTGCTGTGTTGTCCAGGCTGCTCTACACTGGCTATTCTCAGGTGCAGTCCAACTACTGATCAGCAAGGGGGCTTTGACCTGCTCTGTTTCCAACCTGGGCCGGTTCACCACTCATTAAGACAACCTGGTAATTCCAAGATCCCCCAGAGTCACCATATTGATGCTGAACTTAGTGTGGACACCTGATCAACATAGCACAGGGGCAGCCCAGAACTCCTGGACTCAAGCAATCCACCAGCCTCAGCCTCCCAGTAGCTGGGATTACAGGTGCGCGCCACCACATCCGGCAATCACTACTGCTGCTCTTATTGACTAGAGGCTGCAGGTTCGGGAACGTCACCACAAATCAAACACAATCTGATGTCCACTGGAGGAAAACGTTTTTTATGACTGGGGGCCCAATCAGCTCTGGCATCATCCATGCATACTGCATCATCTAGCGTCTGATGGACAGAGGGTAAAATATTCCACTAATACACTTTCTCTAGACAATCAATATAAACTGAATATAGATTCCAGCCTGTGTGGGTAAAGATCAAAATTAAGATTATTACAACTCAAGCTATCTAGTAATTAAAATAACTTTTCAGATGCTGTAAACGCTAGGGTATAGAGCCAAAAGGGGCAAGCAAATGGCCACGTGGTTGTGGTGCAAAATTGTGCAGCAATTGGCCGTGGCGGTAGACGGAGTATGGGCCACATGCAATCCCCGTAATGTCTGGCCCTACCGTAAGTATAAAGGGATGTGTAGGTAACCCCAGCAGCCAGATCCTGCTGTTCTGCTCAAATATGAGACAATTATTTGACTTTGCAGGGAGAGCAGCTGTTTCACCCTCAAAGCTGATTGTTATGGCTCTGTGGTTTTGCGGGTGAAACTGAGCGGTAACCAGGGCTGTGGAGTCGGTAAACCAAACATCTGACCCTGACTCTTCAAATTCTCTGAACCCAACTCCACCAAAATGGACTCGGACTCCATAACCATGGCTGTGAAGTCAGTAAGCCACATATCCGACTCCATGACTCCATAACCAAGGCTGTGAAGTCAGTAAGCCACATATCCGACTCCATGACTCCATAACCAAGGCTGTGAAGTTAGTAAGCCACATATCCGACTCCATGACTCCATAACCAAGGCTGTGAAGTCAGTAAGCCACATATCCGACTCCATGACTCCATAACCAAGGCTGTGAAGTCAGTAAGCCACATATCCAACTCCATGATCCATAACAGGCTGGAAGTCGTAACCACATATCCGACTCCATGACTCATAACCAAGGCTGAGGAGGGACAACACCCTGACACATGTCTCTCCAAATGGAGTTTCCAGTTTGGCTTCTTATCCTAAGTTTATTATTTTGCACTTCCAATCAACAGTCTAATAATGATTGTTCCCCATGTAACATCTATAATGATTTATTTGTCTATAATAAAAGTCTGTGTTTTGCTGTGTTGTCCAGGCTGCTCTACACTGGCTATTCTCAGGTGCAGTCCAACTACTGATCAGCAAGGGGGCTTTGACCTGCTCTGTTTCCAACCTGGGCCAGTTCACCACTCATTAAGACAACCTGGTAATTCCAAGATCCCCCGGAGTCACCATATTGATGCTGAACTTAGTGTGGACACCTGATCAACATAGCACAGGGCAGCCCAGAACTCCTGGACTCAAGCAATCCACCAGCCTCAGCCTCCCAGTAGCTGGGATTACAGGTGCGCACCACCACATCCGGCAATTACTACTGCTGCTCTTATTCACTAGAGGCTGCAGGTTCGGGAACGTCACCACAAATCAAACACAATCTGATGTCCACTGGAGGAAAACGTTTTTTATGACTGGGGGCCCAATCAGCTCTGGCATCATCCATGCATACTGCATCATCTAGCGTCTGATGGACAGAGGGTGAAAATATTCCACTAATACACTTTCTCTAGACAATCAATATAAACTGAATATAGATTCCAGCCTGTGTGGGTAAAGATCAAAATTAAGATTATTACAACTCAAGCTATCTAGTAATTAAAATAACTTTTTCAGATGTTAAATGCTATGGGTATAGAGCCAAAAGGGGCAAGCAAATGGCCACGTGGTTGTGGTGCAAAATTGTGCAGCAATTGGCCGTGGCGGTAGACGGAGTATGGGCCACATGCAATCCACCGTAATGTCTGGCCCTACCGTAAGTATAAAGGGATGTGTAGGTAACCCCAGCAGCCAGAATCCTGCTGTTCTGCTCAAATATGAGACAATTATTTGACTTTGCAGGGAGAGCAGCTGTTTCACCCTCAAAGCTGATTGTTATGGCTCTGTGGTTTTGCGGGGTGAAACTGAGCGGTAACCAGGGCTGTGGAGTCGGTAAACCAAACATCTGACCCTGACTCTTCAAATTCTCTGAACCCAACTCCAACTCACCAAAATGGACTCGGACTCCATAACCATGGCTGTGAAGTCAGTAAGCCAATTATCCGACTCCATGACTCCATAACCAAGGCTGTGAAGTCAGTAAGCCACATATCCGACTCCATGACTCCATAACCAAGGCTGTGCAAGTATACGTGTAAAGCCACCACTATGAATCACGTACTCCATAGACTCCACTAACCAAGGCTGAGGAGGGACAACACCCTGACACATGTCTCTCCAAATGGAGTTTCCATTTGGCTTCTTATCCTAAGTTTATTATTTTGCACTTCCAATCAACAGTTAATAATGATTGTTCCCCATGTAACATCTATAATGATTTATTTGTCTATAATAAAAGTCTGTGTTTTGCTGTGTTGTCCAGGCTGCTCTACACTGGCTATTCTCAGGTGCAGTCCAACTACTGATCAGCAAGGGGGCTTTGACCTGCTCTGTTTCCAACCTGGGCCGGTTCACCACTCATTAAGACAACCTGGTAATTCCAAGATCCCCCGGAGTCACCATATTGATGCTGAACTTAGTGTGGACACCTGATCAACATAGCACAGGGCAGCCCAGAACTCCTGGACTCAAGCAATCCACCAGCCTCAGCCTCCCAGTAGCTGGGATTACAGGTGCGCCCACCACATCCGGCAATTACTACTGCTGCTCTTATTCACTAGAGGCTGCAGGTTCGGGAACGTCACCACAAATCAAACACAATCTGATGTCCACTGGAGGAAAACGTTTTTTAATGACTGGGGGCCCAATCAGCTCTGGCATCATCCATGCATACTGCATCATCTAGCGTCTGATGGACAGAGGGTGAAAAATATTCCACTAATACACTTCTCTAGACAATCAATATAAACTGAATATAGATTCCAGCCTGTGTGGGTAAAGATCAAAATTAAGATTATTACAACTCAAGCTATCTAGTAATTAAAATAACTTTTCAGATGGTAAATGCTATGGGTATAGAGCCAAAAGGGGCAAGCAAATGGCCACGTGGTTGTGGTGCAAAATTGTGCAGCAATTGGCCGTGGCGGTAGACGGAGTATGGGCCACATGCAATCCACCGTAATGTCTGGCCCTACCGTAAGTATAAAGGGATGTGTAGGTAACCCCAGCAGCCAGATCCTGCTGTTCTGCTCAAATATGAGACAATTATTTGACTTTGCAGGGAGAGCAGCTGTTTCACCCTCAAAGCTGATTGTTATGGCTCTGTGGTTTTGCGGGTGAAACTGAGCGGTAACCAGGGCTGTGGAGTCGGTAAACCAAACATCTGACCCTGACTCTTCAAATTCTCTGAACCCAACTCCAATCCCAAAATGGACTCGGACTCCATAACCATGGCTGTGAAGTCAGTAAGCAATTATCCGACTCCATGACTCCATAACCAAGGCTGTGAAGTCAGTAAGCCACATATCCGACTCCATGACTCCATAACCAAGGCTGTGAAGTCAGTAAGCCACATATCCGACTCCATGACTCCATAACCAAGGCTGTGAAGTCAGTAAGCCACATATCCGACTCCATGACTCCATAACCAAGGCTGTGAAGTCAGTAAGCCACATATCCGACTCCATGACTCCATAACCAAGGCTGAGGAGGGACAACACCCTGACACATGTCTCTCCAAATGGAGTTTCCAGTTTGGCTTCTTATCCTAAGTTTATTATTTTGCACTTCCAATCAACAGTTAATAATGATTGTTCCCCATGTAACATCTATAATGATTTATTTGTCTATAATAAAAGGCTGTGTTTTGCTGTGTTGTCCAGGCTGCTCTACACTGGCTATTCTCAGGTGCAGTCCAACTACTGATCAGCAAGGGGGCTTTGACCTGCTCTGTTTCCAACCTGGGCCGGTTCACCACTCATTAAGACAACCTGGTAATTCCAAGATCCCCCGGAGTCACCATATTGATGCTGAACTTAGTGTGGACACCTGATCAACATAGCACAGGGCAGCCCAGAACTCCTGGACTCAAGCAATCCACCAGCCTCAGCCTCCCAGTAGCTGGGATTACAGGTGCGCCACCACATCCGGCAATTACTACTGCTGCTCTTATTCACTAGAGGCTGCAGGTTCGGGAACGTCACCACAAATCAAACACAATCTGATGTCCACTGGAGGAAAACGTTTTTTAGACTGGGGGCCCAATCAGCTCTGGCATCATCCATGCATACTGCATCATCTAGCGTCTGATGGACAGAGGGTGAAAATATTCCACTAATACACTTTCTCTAGACAATCAATATAAACTGAATATAGATTCCAGCCTGTGTGGGTAAAGATCAAAATTAAGATTATTACAACTCAAGCTATCTAGTAATTAAAATAACTTTTCAGATGTGTAAATGCTATGGGTATAGAGCCAAAAGGGGCAAGCAAATGGCCACGTGGTTGTGTGCAAAATTGTGCAGCAATTGGCCGTGGCGGTAGACGGAGTATGGGCCACATGCAATCCACCGTAATGTCTGGCCCTACCGTAAGTATAAAGGGATGTGTAGGTAACCCCAGCAGCCAGATCCTGCTGTTCTGCTCAAATATGAGACAATTATTTGACTTTGCAGGGAGAGCAGCTGTTTCACCCTCAAAGCTGATTGTTATGGCTCTGTGGTTTTGCGGGTGAAACTGAGCGGTAACCAGGGCTGTGGAGTCGGTAAACCAAACATCTGACCCTGACTCTTCAAATTCTCTGAACCCAACTCCAACTCACCAAAATGGACTCGGACTCCATAACCATGGCTGTGAAGTCAGTAAGCCAATTATCCGACTCCATGACTCCATAACCAAGGCTGTGAAGTCAGTAAGCCACATATCCGACTCCATGACTCCATAACCAAGGCTGTGAAGTCAGTAAGCCACATATCCAACTCCATGACTCCATACCAGGCTGTGAATCAGTAAGCCACATTATCGACTCCATGACTCCATAACCAAGGCTGTGAAGTCAGTAAGCCACATATCCGACTCCATGACTCCATAACCAAGCTGAGGAGGGACAACACCCTGACACTGTCTCTCCAAATGGAGTTTCCAGTTTGGCTTCTTATCCTAAGTTTATTATTTTGCACTTCCAATCAACAGTCTAATAATGATTGTTCCCCATGTAACATCTATAATGATTTATTTGTCTATAATAAAAGGCTGTGTTTTGCTGTGTTGTCCAGGCTGCTCTACACTGGCTATTCTCAGGTGCAGTCCAACTACTGATCAGCAAGGGGGCTTTGACCTGCTCTGTTTCCAACCTGGGCCGGTTCACCACTCATTAAGACAACCTGGTAATTCCAAGATCCCCGGAGTCACCATATTGATGCTGAACTTAGTGTGGACACCTGATCAACATAGCACAGGGCAGCCCAGAACTCCTGGACTCAAGCAATCCACCAGCCTCAGCCTCCCAGTAGCTGGGATTACAGGTGTGCGCCACCACATCCGGCAATTACTACTGCTGCTCTTATTGACTAGAGGCTGCAGGTTCGGGAACGTCACCACAAATCAAACACAATCTGATGTCCACTGGAGGAAAAACGTTTTTTATGACTGGGGGCCCAATCAGCTCTGGCATCATCCATGCATACTGCATCATCTAGCGTCTGATGGAACAGGGTGAAAAATATTCCACTAATACACTTTCCTCTAGACAATCAATATAAAACTGAATATAGATTCCAGCTGTGTGGGTGTAAAGATCAAAATTAAGATTATTACAACTCAAGCTATCTAGTAATTAAAATAACTTTTCAAGATGTGTAAACGCTATGGGTATAAGAGCCAAAAGGGGCAAGCAAATGGCCACGTGGTTGTGGTGCAAAATTGTGCAGCAATTGGCCGTGGCGTAGACGGAGTATGGGCCACATGCAATCCACCGTAATGTCTGGCCCTACCGTAAGTATAAAAGGGATGTGTAGGTAACCCCAGCAGCCAGATCCTGCTGTTCTGCTCAAATATGAGACAATTATTTGACTTTGCAGGAGAGCAGCTGTTTCACCCTCAAAGCTGATTGTTATGGCTCTGTGGTTTTGCGGTGAAACTGAGCGGTAACCAGGGCTGTGGAGTCGGTAAACCAAACATCTGACCCTGACTCTTCAAATTCTCTGAACCCAACTCCACAAAAACTCCACCAAAATCTGTGAAGTCAGTAAGCCAATTATCCGACTCCATGACTCCATAACCAAGGCTGTGAAGTCAGTAAGCCACATATCCGACTCCATGACTCCATAACCAAGGCTGTGAAGTCAGTAAGCCACTATCCAACTCCATGACTCCATAACCAAGGCTGTGAAGTCAGTAAGCCACATATCCGACTCCATGACTCCATAACCAAGGCTGTGAAGTCAGTAAGCCACATATCCGACTCCATGACTCCATAACCAAGGCTGAGGAGGGACAACACCCTGACACATGTCTCTCCAAATGGAGTTTCCATTTGGCTTCTTATCCTAAGTTTATTATTTTGCACTTCCAATCAACAGTCTAATAATGATTGTTCCCCATGTAACATCTATAATGATTTATTTGTCTATAATAAAAGGCTGTGTTTTGCTGTGTTGTCCAGGCTGCTCTACACTGGCTATTCTCAGGTGCAGTCCAACTACTGATCAGCAAGGGGGCTTTGACCTGCTCTGTTTCCAACCTGGGCCGGTTCACCACTCATTAAGACAACCTGGTAATTCCAAGATCCCCGGAGTCACCATATTGATGCTGAACTTAGTGTGGACACCTGATCAACATAGCACAGGGCAGCCCAGAACTCCTGGACTCAAGCAATCCACCAGCCTCAGCCTCCCAGTAGCTGGGATTACAGGTGTGCGCCACCACATCCGGCAATTACTACTGCTGCTCTTATTCACTAGAGGCTGCAGGTTCGGGAACGTCACCACAAATCAAACACAATCTGATGTCCACTGGAGGAAAACGTTTTTTATGACTGGGGGCCCAATCAGCTCTGGCATCATCCATGCATACTGCATCATCTAGCGTCTGATGGACAGAGGGTGAAAATATTCCACTAATACACTTTCTCTAGACAATCAATATAAACTGAATATAGATTCCAGCCTGTGTGGGTAAAGATCAAAATTAAGATTATTACAACTCAAGCTATCTAGTAATTAAAATAACTTTTCAGATGTGTAAACGCTATGGGTATAGAGCCAAAAGGGGCAAGCAAATGGCCACGTGGTTGTGGTGCAAAATTGTGCAGCAATTGGCCGTGGCGGTAGACGGAGTATGGGCCACATGCAATCCACGTAATGTCTGGCCCTACCGTAAGTATAAAGGGATGTGTAGGTAACCCCAGCAGCCAGATCCTGCTGTTCTGCTCAAATATGAGACAATTATTTGACTTTGCAGGGAGAGCAGCTGTTTCACCCTCAAAGCTGATTGTTATGGCTCTGTGGTTTTGCGGGTGAAACTGAGCGGTAACCAGGGCTGTGGAGTCGGTAAACCAAACATCTGACCCTGACTCTTCAAATTCTCTGAACCCAACTCCAACTCCACCAAAATGGACTCGGACTCCATAACCATGGCTGTGAAGTCAGTAAGCCAATTATCCGACTCCATGACTCCATAACCAAGGCTGTGAAGTCAGTAAGCCACATATCCGACTCCATGACTCCATAACCAAGGCTGTGAAGTCAGTAAGCCACATATCCGACTCCATGACTCCATAACCAAGGCTGTGAAGTCAGTAAGCCACATATCCGACTCCATGACTCCATAACCAAGGCTGTGAAGTCAGTAAGCCACATATCCGACTCCATGACTCCATAACCAAGGCTGAGGAGGGACAACACCCTGACACATGTCTCTCCAAATGGAGTTTCCAGTTTGCTTCTTATCCTAAGTTTATTATTTTGCACTTCCAATCAACAGTCTAATAATGATTGTTCCCCATGTAACATCTATAATGATTTATTTGTCTATAATAAAAGTGCTGTGTTTTGCTGTGTTGTCCAGGCTGCTCTACACTGGCTATTCTCAGGTGCAGTCCAACTACTGATCAGCAAGGGGGCTTTGACCTGCTCTGTTTCCAACCTGGGCCGGTTCACCACTCATTAAGACAACCTGGTAATTCCAAGATCCCCGGAGTCACCATATTGATGCTGAACTTAGTGTGGACACCTGATCAACATAGCACAGGGCAGCCCAGAACTCCTGGACTCAAGCAATCCACCAGCCTCAGCCTCCCAGTAGCTGGGATTACAGGTGCGCGCCACCACATCCGGCAATTACTACTGCTGCTCTTATTGACTAGAGGCTGCAGGTTCGGGAACGTCACCACAAATCAAACACAATCTGATGTCCACTGGAGGAAAACGTTTTTTAAGACTGGGGGCCCAATCAGCTCTGGCATCATCCATGCATACTGATATCTAGCGTCTGATGGACAGAGGGTGAAAATATTCCACTAATACACTTTCTCTAGACAATCAATATAAACTGAATATAGATTCCAGCCTGTGTGGGTAAAGATCAAAATTAAGATTATTACAACTCAAGCTATCTAGTAATTAAAATAACTTTTCAGATGTGTAAATGCTATGGGTATAGAGCCAAAAGGGGCAAGCAAATGGCCACGTGGTTGTGGTGCAAAATTGTGCAGCAATTGGCCGTGGCGGTAGACGGAGTATGGGCCACAGCAATCCACCGTAATGTCTGGCCTACCGTAAGTATAAAGGGATGTGTAGGTAACCCCGCAGCCAGATCCTGCTGTTCGCTCAAATATGAGACAATTATTTGACTTTGCAGGGAGAGCAGCTGTTTCACCCTCAAAGCTGATTTTTATGGCTCTGTGGTTTTTTCGGGTGAAACTGAGCGGTAACCAGGGCTGTGGAGTCGGTAAACCAAACATCTGACCCTGACTCTTCAAATTCTCTGAACCCAACTCCAACTCCACCAAAATGGATCGGACTCCATAACCATGGCTGTGAAGCAGTAAGCCAATTACGACTCCAGACTCCATAACAAGGCTGTGAGCATAAGCCACATTATCCGACCCTCCCATGCACTCCCCAATAACCAAGGCTGTGAAGTCAGTAAGCCAATTATCCGACTCCATGACTCCAAAAACCATGGCTGTGAAGTCAGTAAGCCACTTATCCGACTCCATGACTCCATAACCAAGGCTGTGAAGTCATAAGCCACAATCCGACTCCATGACTCCATAACCAAGGTGAGGGGGACAACACCCTGAACATGTCTCTCCAAATGGAGTTTCCATTTTGGCTTTCTTATCCAAGTTTTTATTTTGCACTTCCAACAACAGTGCTAATAATGATTGTTCCCATGTAACATCTATAATGATTTATTTGTCTATAATAAAAGCTGTGTTTTGCTGTGTTGTCCCCGGCTGCTCTACACTGGCTATTCTCAGGTGCAGTCCAACTACTGATCAGCAAGGGGGCTTTGACCTGCTCTGTTTCCAACCTGGGGCCGGTTCACCACTCATTAAGACAACCTGGTAATTTTCCCAAAATCCCCCGGAGTCACCATATTGATGCTGAACTTAGTGTGGACACCTGATCAACATAGCACAGGGCAGCCCAGAACTCCTGGACTCAAGCAATCCACCAGCCTTCAGCCTCCCAGTAGCTGGGAACAGTGTGCGCCACCACATCCGGCAATTACTACATGCTGCTCTTATTGACTAGGAGGCTGCAGGTTCGGGAACGTCACCAAAAATCAAACACAATCTGATGTCCACTGGAGGAAAACGTTTTTTAAGACTGGGGGCCCCAATCAGCTCTGGCATCATCCATGCATACTGTAGATCTAGCGTCTGATGGACAGAGGTGAAAATATACCACTAATACACTTTCTCTAACAATCAATATAAACTGAATATAGATTCCAGCCTGTGT
The DNA here is from genome assembly GCA_033576535.1 of Allobates femoralis. Lineage (NCBI taxonomy): Eukaryota > Metazoa > Chordata > Amphibia > Anura > Aromobatidae > Allobates > Allobates femoralis. The sequence goes on along the minus strand of JARQOC010001190.1, from coordinate 11,182 downwards.
GGGTAAAGATCAAAATTAAGATTATTCAACTCAAGCTATCTAGTAATTAAAATAACTTTATCAGATGTTAAATGCCTATGGGTATAGACCAAAAGGGGCAAGCAAATGCCACGTGGTTGTGTGCAAAATTGTGCAGCAATTGGCCGTGGCGGTAGACGGAGTATGGGCCACATGCAATCCCCCGGGTAATGTCTGGCCCTACCGTAAGTATAAAGGGATGTGTAGGTAACCCCAGCAGCCAGATCCTGCTGTTCTGCTCAAATATGAGACAATTATTTGACTTTTCAGGGAGAGCAGCTTTTTTCCCACCCTCAAAGCTGATTGTTATGGCTCTGTGGTTTTGCGGGTGAAACTGAGCGGTAACCAGGGCTGTGGAGTCGGTAAACCAAACATCTGACCCTGACTCTTCAAATTCTCTGAACCCAACTCCAACTCTACCAAAATGGACTCGGACTCCATAACCATGGCTGTGAAGTCAGTAAGCCAATTATCCGACTCCATGACTCCATAACCAAGGCTGTGAAGTCAGTAAGCCACATATCCGACTCCATGACTCCATAACCAAGGCTGTGAAGTTAGTAAGCCACATATCCAACTCCATGACTCCAAACCATGGCTGTGAAGTCAGTAAGCCACTTATCCGACTCCATGACTCCATAACCAAGGCTGTGAAGTCAGTAAGCCACATATCCGACTCCATGACTCCATAACCAAGGCTGAGAGGGACAACACCCTGACACAATGTCTCCAAATGGAGTTTCCAGTTTGGCTTCTTATCCTAAGTTTATTATTTTGCACTTCCAATCAACAGTCTAATAATGATTGTTCCCCATGTAACATCTATAATGATTTATTTGTCTATAATAAAAGTCTGTGTTTTGCTGTGTTGTCCAGGCTGCTCTACACTGGCTATTCTCAGGTGCAGTCCAACTACTGATCAGCAAGGGGCTTTGACCTGCTCTGTTTCCAACCTGGGCCGGGTTCACCACTCATTAAGACAACCTGGTAATTCCAAGATCCCCCGAGTCACCATATTGATGTGGCGCCCCGCAACGAGTGCGTCACAAGGGAGTATTGCAGCCGCAAAATTCTCTAGACAAAGCAGTGAAATAGTTAACTCAGAGATCCAACCCAACATACAACACCTAGAACAGGGGACCAATCATAGGTCCTGGTGGGTGGAGTGTTAGGGTAGTGAAGAGAATAAGTTGGAGAAGTAGTCTAGAACTTGAAGAGAGCAGACTAGAACTTGGAGTGGAGCGGGGCTCCGCACCCCGTGCGGGCCCCTGGGCCGTCACCGGTCGGGTGTCCGCACCTGAGGCCTTAACAACCGGGAATGGGCATATCTACACGGGTTTCCCAAAAGACTCCCGTGCCCACAACTCACAGCCGGGTTCACTGGTACCGAAGCTGGCAGCAGTTCACCTCTGCCACGCGAACCAGCCCCGTGGAGAGCAGCTTTATAGGAGCACCCCACCACCAGCCAGTTTCCAGTCGTCTAACCAGCGGTGTACCCACCGAGGGACCCAAGGCTCCCCAAAGAATCCAGAACGTACATCATGGATAGGGCATTGAAGCAGCCTCCCCGTACCCGACCTGGTATTCCTGGGCGACGCTGGCAAGAGAAACTAAGGAGGTAGAGAGGAGGTACACTGCGGATCTCTGAGGAGCACTATCACTGCTGAGTCCACCCGGTCTTCTACTCAACCACTGTAAGCCATGTACTGCCTGCTGGTTACAGTAAAGAACCGTTGCAGAGACTATCTGTGTCCGTGTCTCCTTATGAACTGTCCGTCATGAACTTAAGGTAACCGCAGCTGCCGCACAACATCTTGAGCAGCTCCAGCCCCCGGGGATCACCGCTCAGCCTGTGGGAGCGTAACATCTTGCTGCTGTCCATCACCCCGGGAGGTTCCGCAGCGTCGGTAGCCCTTACCGAATCTACTCATAGGTGGCGTCACGAAGAAAACAAATTAAAACCCCTTTTTAATCTGTTCCCGTAAGACGACCTCAATTTTGATCTGCACTACACCGGGCCCCACTACCGGCAGGCGCGGTCCACCCGTGACAAGGAAGGAGAAGAATCGCCTGTCTAAACCGGGAGTAACCCTGGCCCCTGGTGTGCGTCAGAAAATGGCGTCACAGAACAGGATACGAGCAGGCCCGTTACCAACGGGTATGTTGTGCTTAAACTGGACTTTATTGTCTACAATTGGACTTTGTTCGTCCCTAAAAGAACTTTCCCGCCTTTACACCATTGGGTCAAGATGGCGCCCAAGATGGCGTTCCCGCCACAAGAAGCCGCCACGTGAAGCCCAGGAGTGAGTCAACCCCCCCCCTCACTGTGGGAGGGTTAAGGACGAAAGGCGCCAAACTCTTTGTCCGCCCTGATTGCTCGAATCAACCATGGGGGCGGACCCCAAAGACTTTTCCCACGATTGGACTACAAAAGCCCAGAGGAGATGGGAGTGTCATACCTAGACACACCGACAGAGAGAGAAGACATCTTCACCAGCTCAACCAGAACGTCTTACCGGTTGATCGGGTGTGGTTTCCCTCCAAAGAAGAATGGCCAGCATGAGACTCCAAGACCTGATGCGGGAGGTCGAGGCGGAGGCCAGAGCAGCCCATAAGCCAACCGGGTCCGGATCCTGCCCTTACCATAGACGGCAGCCCCGACTTCTGGCTAGAGGCTCTACAAGACCTCCGGGTGCGGTTACTAGAGACAGTGGAATGGACGATTCGCAGCTGGAGCGCGACCCTAGGCAGACGACTACACCATGCGATGCAGCAGAGCCGACCGGGTGCAGCTTCTCCAAGCCCAGACGACGTCACCAGCTTCTCGACCGGCCTCACCCTCGCCTACCACCTGTCCTGCTCCGTCACTTGAGCCAATAGACTGTGTCATTCCGGTGGAGGCCGCAACTCGACCCGTTCCAGCGACCAACATCGCAACCGATTCCGTTCTTGAGCCGGAGCTCATAACACGCTCCATGGAAGAACTCGATCTCTACCAGTGTTCCACCTGCGGAACCCGCGACTAGTTTCCACACTACCGAGACTGTCGCTTGTTTCTCCCTAGAACCGGAGGCCTCCTCTGCAACCACAGAGGCCTACCTGGTAACCGGGATTGAAACACCTTTACCTGCGGAAACAGATGAAGAGGCAGGCAGCCCGGAAGCCCTGCAGGACGTCCCTACGGAAGGATCCGCAGCACCACCGCCCCGTTGTACAACGGAACAAGCTTTAACGTCTTTCATCAACAAGCAGCCTGATGTGATCATCGAGGAAGAAGTCGGAGAGGATGACGACGAGACCCACAGCACCGCTGAGGATTTCGACACCGGGTTCGCTTGGGGAGACAACAAAGAACTTCCTTCCGGGCATACAGCTCGGGTACACTGGTCGGGTGCACTGCCGACACCTTCCCCTGTGCCGTTCCCACCGGGTTCCGATACAGACAGCCCGCCAAGTTCAAGCTTCCCGCCAAACCACCAGCTCCCATTACTCATCTTTACACCCCGAGCCGTAACGACGGAGATATACGCCAGAGACGACGAGAGGAGTGGCAAGCCCGAGAACGCGCCAACATGGAGGCCCGTGCCGAGGCTCGCCGCCAGCCGCCGCTGCCTGATGAACTCCGCCGTGAAGGTAGAATTTCCACCTTTAACTTACATACCGGGTGGGGTTCGCTTGGGAGGTGGGATTGAATGAGGAGGTGTTTGTGGGGCGCCGGGACGTTGAGTCAAACTTGCCAAGAGGACATCCCGATCGCGACCTATAACCGGGGCGATATTATCACCTATGAGCGCTATGCTTGTGCAGATGGGTGGTTTGCTATCCGGTACGCCATCACCCTCAGAGCCAGTGACTTTAAAAACTTGAACTTTCATCAATGACTCTGTTTACCGTTAGTCACTGACTGTGTGATCTTGCGGCTACAGCCTGGACTCTAGTTAAAGTACAGCCGACCGCCCGCCAGGTCCGCACAAAGTGATTACCTGTTTCTTTGCTTATAACATCAAAGCATTTCTTTACCTGTTTTTCTACTTTAATAAAAGTGTGTCATATATGTATAAAAATGTAAAAACCTCTGTAATGTGAGTAGTTTTGACGCTTGGGGACAAGCTGATTTAACCAAGGGGGAGTGTGGCGCCCCGCAAACGAGTGCGTCACAAGGGAGTATTGCAGCCGCAATATTCTCTAGACAAAGCAGTGAAATAGTTAACTCAGAGATCCAACCCAACATACAACACCTAGAACAGGGGACCAATCATAGGTCCTGGTGGTGGAGTGTTAGGGTAGTGAAGAGAATAAGTTGGAGAAGTAGTCTAGAACTTGAAGAGAGCAGACTAGAACTTGGAGTGGAGCGGGGGCTCCGCACCCCGTGCGGGCCCCTGGGCCGTCACCGGTCGGGTGTCCGCACCTGAGGCCTTAACAACCGGGAATGGGCATATCTACACGGGTTCCCAAAAGACTCCCGTGCCCACAACTCACAGCCGGTTCACTGGTACCGGAAGCTGGCAGCAGTTCACCTCTGCCACGCGAACCAGCCCCGTGGAGGAGCAGCTTTATAGGAGCACCCCACCACCAGCCAGTTTTCCAGTCGTCTAACCAGCGGTGTACCCACCGAGGGACCCAAGGCTCCCCAAAGAATCCAGAACGTACATCATGGATAGGGCATTGAAGCAGCCTCCCCGTACCCGACCTGGTATTCCTGGGCGACGCTGGCAAGAGAAACTAAGGAGGTAGAGGAGGTACACTGCGGATCTCTGAGGAGCACTATCACTGCTGAGTCCACCCGGTCTTCTACTCAACCACTGTAAGCCATGTACTGCCTGCTGGTTACAGTAAAGAACCGTTGCAGAGACTATCTGTGTCCGTGTCTCCTTATGAACTGTCCGTCATGAACTTAAGGTAACCGCAGCTGCCGCACAACATCTTGAGCAGCTCCAGCCCCCGGGGATCACCGCTCAGCCTGTGGGGAGCGTAACATCTTGCTGCTGTCCATCACCCCGGGAGGTTCCGCAGCGTCGGTAGCCCTTACCGAATCTACTCATAGGTGGCGTCACGAAGAAAACAAATTAAAACCCCTTTTTAATCTGTTCCCGTAAGACGACCTCAATTTTGATCTGCACTACACCGGGGCCCCACTACCGGCAGGCGCGGTCCACCCGTGACAAGGAAGGAGAAGAATCGCCTGTCTAAACCGGGAGTAACCCTGGCCCCTGGTGTGCGTCATTGATGCTGAACTTAGTGTGGACACCTGATCAACATAGCACAGGGCAGCCCAGAACTCCTGGACTCAAGCAATCCACCAGCCTCAGCCTCCCAGTAGCTGGGATTACAGGTGTGCGCCACCACATCCGGCAATCACTACTGCTGCTCTTATTGACTAGAGGCTGCAGGTTCGGGAACGTCACCACAAATCAAACACAATCTGATGTCCACTGGAGGAAAACGTTTTTTATGACTGGGGGCCCAATCAGCTCTGGCATCATCCATGCATACTGCATCATCAGCGTCTGATGGACAAAGGGTTAAAATATTCCACTAATACACTTTCTCTAGACAATTAATATAAACTGAATATAGATTCCAGCCTGTGTGGGTAAAGATCAAAATTAAGATTATTACAACTCAAGCTATCTAGTAATTAAAATAACTTTTCAGATGTGTAAATGCTACGGGTATAGAGCCAAAAGGGGCAAGCAAATGGCCACGTGGTTGTGGTGCAAAATTGTGCAGCAATTGGCCGTGGCGGTAGAACGGAGTATGGGCCACATGCAATCCACCGTAATGTCTGGCCCTACCGTAAGTATAAAGGGATGTGTAGGTAACCCCCAGCAGCCAGATCCTGCTGTTCTGCTCAAATATGAGACAATTATTTGACTTTGCAGGGAGAGCAGCTGTTTCACCCCTCAAAGCTGATTGTTATGGCTCTGTGGTTTTGCGGGTGAAACTGAGCGGTAACCAGGGCTGTGGAGTCGGTAAACCAAAACATCTGACCCTGACTCTTCAAATTCTCTGAACCCAACTCCAACTCCACCAAAATGGACTCGGACTCCATAACCATGGCTGTGAAGTCAGTAAAGCCCCATATCCGACTCCATGACTCCATAACCAAGGCTGTGAAGTCAGTAAGCCACATATCCGACCTCCATGACTCCATAACCAAGCTGTGAAGTCAGTAAAGCCACATACCGACTCCATGACTCCATAACCAAGGCTGAGAGGGACAACACCCGACACACTGTCTCTCCAAATGGATTTTCCAGTTGGCTTTCTTATCCTAAGTTTAATTATTTTGCACTTCCAATCAACAGTCTAATAATGAATTGTTCCCCATGTAACACTATAATATTTATTTGTCTATAATAAAAGTCTGTGTTTTGCTGTGTATGTCCAGGCCGGCTCTACACTGGCTATTCTCAGGTGGCAGTCCCAACTACTTATCGAAGGGGGCTTTGACCTGCTCTGTTTCCAACCTGGGCCCGGGTTTCACCCTCATTAAGGGACAACCTGGAACTTCCAAGATCCCCCTGGAGTCACCATATTGATGCTGAACTTAGTGTGGACACCTGATCAACATAGCACAGGGCAACCCAGAACTCCTGGACTCAAGCAATCCACCAGCCTCAGCCTCCCATAGCTGGGATTACAGGTGTGCGCCACCACATCCGGCAATTACTACTGCTGCTCTTATTGACTAGAGGCTGCAGGTTCGGGAACGTCACCACAAATCAAACACAATCTGATGTCCACTGGAGGAAAACGTTTTTTAAGACTGGGGGCCCAATCAGCTCTGGCATCATCCATGCATACTGTATGATCTAGCGTCTGATGGACAGAGGGTGAAAATATTCCACTAATACACTTTCTCTAGACAATAATATAAACTGAATATAGATTCCAGCCTGTGTGGGTAAAGATCAAAATTAAGATTATTACAACTCAAGCTATCTAGTAATTAAAATAACTTTTCAGGATGTGTAAATGCATGGGTATAGAGCCAAAAGGGGCAAGCAAATGGCCACGTGGTTGTGGTGCAAAATTGTGCAGCAATTGGCCGTGGCGGTAGACGGAGTATGGGCCACATGCAATCCACCGTAATGTCTGGCCCTACCGTAAGTATAAAGGGATGTGTAGGTAACCCCAGCAGCCAGATCCTGCTGTTCTGCTCAAATATGAGACAATTATTTGACTTTGCAGGGAGAGCAGCTGTTTCAACCCTCAAAGCTGATTGTTATGGCTCTGTGGTTTTGCGGGTGAAACTGAGCGGTAACCAGGGCTGTGGAGTCGGTAAACCAAACATCTGACCCTGACTCTTCAAATTCTCTGAACCCAACTCCAACCTACCAAAGGACTCGGACTCCATAACCATGGCTGTGAAGTCAGTAAGCCAATTATCCGACTCCATGACTCATAACCAAGGCTGTGAAGTCAGTAAGCCACATATCCGACTCCATGACTCCATAACCAAGGCTGTGAAGTCATAAGCCACATATCCGACTCCATGACTCCATAACCAAGGCTGTGAAGTCAGTAAGCCACATACCGACTCCATGACTCCATAACCAAGGCTGGAAGTCAGTAACCACAAAATCCAACTCCAGATCCATAACCATGGCTGTGAGTCATAAGCACATATCCGACTCATGACTCCATAACCAAGGCTAGGGGACAACACCCTGACAATGTCTCTCCAAATGGAGTTTCCAGTTTGGCTTCTTATCCTAAGTTTATTATTTTGCACTTCCAATCAACAGTCTAATAATGATTGTTCCCCATGTATAATATCTATAATGATTTATTTGTCTATAATAAAAGTCTGTGTTTTGCTGTGTTGTCCAGGTTGCTCTACACTGGCTATTCTCAGGTGCAGTCCAACTACTGATCAGCAAGGGTGGCTTTGACCTGCTCTGTTTCCAACCTGGGCCAGTTCACCACTCATTAAGACAACCTGGTAATTCCAAGATCCCCCGGAGTCACCATATTGATGCTGAACTTAGTGTGGACACCTGATCAACATAGCACAGGGCAGCCCAGAACTCCTGGACTCAAGCAATCCACCAGCCTCAGCCTCCCAGTAGCTGGGATTACAGGTGTGCCCCACCACATCCGGCAATTACTACTGCTGCTCTTATTCACTAGAGGCTGCAGGTTCGGGAACGTCACCACAAATCACACACAATCTGATGTCCACTGGAGGAAAACGTTTTTTATGACTGGGGGCCCAATCAGCTCTGGCATCATCCATGCATACTGTATGATCTAGCGTCTAAATGGACAGAGGGTGAAAATATTCCACTAATACACTTTCTCTAGACAATCAATATAAACTGAATATAGATTCCAGCCTGTGGTGGGTAAAGATCAAAATTAAGATTATTACAACTCAAGCTATCTAGTAAATTAAAATAACTTTTCAGATGTGTAAATGCTATGGGTATAGAGCCAAAAGGGGCAAGCAAATGGCCACGTGGTTGTGGTGCAAAATTGTGCAGCAATTGGCCGTGGCGGTAGACGGAGTATGGGCCACATGCAATCCACCGTAATGTCTGGCCCTACCGTAAGTATAAAGGGATGGTGTAGGTAACCCCAGCAGCCAGATCCTGCTGTTCTGCTCAAATATGAGAACAATTATTTGACTTTGCAGGGAGAGCAGCTGTTTCACCCTCAAAGCTGATTTTATGGCTCTGTGGTTTTGCGGGTGAAACTGAGCGGTAACCAGGGCTGTGGAAAGTCGGTAAACCAAACATCTGACCCTGACTCTTCAAATTCTCTGAACCCAACTCCAACTCTACCAAAATGGACTGGGACTCCATAACCATGGCTGTGAAGTCAGTAAGCCAATTATCCGACTCCATGACTCCATAACCAAGGCTGTGAAGTCAGTAAGCCACATAACCGACTCCATGACTCCATAACCAAGGCTGTAAAGTTAGTAAGCCACATATCCAACTCCATGACTCCATAACCATGGCTGTGAAGTCAGTAAGGCCACTTATTCCGACTCCATGACTCCATAACCAAGGCTGTGAAGTCAGTAAGCCACATATCCGACTCCATGACTCCATAACCAAGGCTGAGGAGGGACAACACCCTGACACATGTCTCTCCAAATGGAGTTTCCAGTTTGGCTTCTTATCCTAAGTTTATTATTTTGCACTTCCAATCAACATGTAATAATGATTGTTCCCCATGTAACATCTATAATGATTTATTTGTCTATAATAAAAGTCTGTGGTTTTGCTGTGTTGTCCAGGCTGCTCTACACTGGCTATTCTCAGGTGCAGTCCAACTACTGATCAGCAAGGGGGCTTGACCTGCTCTGTTTCCAACCGGGCCGGTTCACCACTCATTAAGACAACCTGGTAATTCCAAGATCCCCCGGAGTCACCATATTGATGCTGAACTTAGTGTGGACACCTATTCAACATAGCACAGGGCAGCCCCAGAACTCCTGGACTCAAGCAATCCACCACCTCAGCCTCCCAGTACTGGGATTACAGTGTGCGCCACCACATCCGCAATTACTACTGCTGCTCTTATTGACTAGAGGCTGCAGGTTCGGAACGTCACCACAAATCAAACACATCTGAGTCCACTGGAGGAAAACGTTTTTTAAGACTGGGGGCCCAATCAGCTCTGGCATCATCCATGCATACTGTATGATCTAGCGTCTGATGGACAGAGGGTGAAAATATTCCACTAATACACTTTCTCTAGACAATCAATATAAACTGAATATAGATTCCAGCCTGTGTGGGTAAAGATCAAAATTAAATTATTACAACTCAAGCTATCTAGTAATTAAATAACTTTTCAGATGTGTAAATGCTATGGGTATAGAGCCAAAAGGGCAAGCAAATGGCCACGTGGTTGTGGTGGGAAAATTGTGCAGCAATTGGCCGTGGGCGGTAGAACGGAGTAATGGCCACATGCAATCCACCGTAATGTCTGGCCCTACCGAGAAGTATAAAGGGATGTGTAGGAACCCCAGCAGCCAGATCCTGCTTTCTGCTCAATATGAGACAATTATTTGACTTTGCAGGGAGAGCAGCTGTTATCACCCTCAAAGCTGATTGTTATGGCTCTGGGGGTTTTGCGGGTGAAACTGAGCGGTAACCAGGGCTGTGGAGTCGTAAACCAAACATCTGACCCTGACCTCTTCAAATTCTCTGAACCCAACTCCAACTCTACCAAAATGGACTCGGACTCCATAACCATGGGCTGTGAAGTCAGTAAGCCAATTATCCGACTCCATGACTCCATAACCAAGGCTTGAAGTCAGTAAGCCACATATCCGACTCCATGACTCCATAACCAAGGCTGTGAAGTTATAAGCCACATATCCAACCCCCATGACTCCATAACCATGGCGTGAAGTCAGTAAGCCACTTATCCGACTCCATGACCCCATAACCAAGGCTGTGAAGTCAGTAAGCCACATAATCCGACTCCATGACTCCATAACCAAGGCTGAGGAGGGACAAACACCCGACACAGTCTCTCCCCAAATGGAGTTTCCAGTTTGGCTTCTTATCCCAAGTTTATTATTTTGCCCCTTCCAATCAACAGTCTAATAATGATTGTTCCCCCTGTAACATCTATAATGATTTTATTTGTCTATAATAAAAGTCGTGTTTTGCTGTGTTGGTCCAGGCTGCTCTAACACTGGCTATTCTCAGGTGCAGTCCAACTACTGATCAGCAAGGGGGCTTTGACCGCTTCTGTTTCCAACCTGGGCCGGGTTTACCACTCATTAAGACAACCTGGTAATTTCCAAATCCCCCGGAGTCACCATATGATGCTGAACTAGTGTGGGACACCTGATCAACAAGCACAGGGCAGCCCAGAACTCCTGGACTCAAGCAATCCACCAGCCTCAGCCTCCCAGTAAGCTGGGATTACAAGGTGTGCGCCACCACATCCGGCAATTACTACTGCTGCTCTTATTGACTAGAGGCTGCAGGTTCGGGAACGTCACCACAAATCAAACACAATCTGATGTCCACTGGAGGAAAACGTTTTTTATGACTGGGGGCCCAACAGCTCTGGCATCATCCATGCATACTGCATCATCTAGCGTCTGATGGGACAAAAAGGGTTAAAAAATTTCCACTAATACACTTTCTCTAGACAATTAATATAAACTGAATTAATTCCACCTGTGGGG
>JARQOC010001189.1:0-47213 GCA_033576535.1 Allobates femoralis | reverse complement strand
AATGCTATTAATATTGCTATTAATGCTAATAATAATGCTATTAATGCTATTAATAATGTTATTAATGCTATTATTAATGCTAATAATGCTATTATTAATGCTATTAATGCTAATAATAATGCTATTAATGCTATTAATAATGTTATTAATCCTATTATTAATGCTAATAATGCTATTATTAATGCTATTAATGCTAATAATAATACTATTAATGCTATTAATAATGTTATTAATGCTATTATTAATGCTAATAATGTTATTATTAATGCTATTAATGCTAATAATAATGCTATTAATGCTATTAATAATGTTATTAATGCTATTATTAATGCTAATAATGCTATTATTAATGCTATTAATGCTAATAATAATGCTATTAATGCTATTAATAATGTTAATAATGCTATTAATAATGCTATTAATGCTAATAATAATGCTATTAATGCTATTAATAATGTTATTAATGCTATTATTAATGCTAATAATGCTATTAATAATGCTATTAATGCTAATAATAATGCTATTAATGCTATTAATACTGTTATTAATGCTCATAATACTGCTAATAATGCTATTAATACTGCTATTACTGCTAATAATAATGCTATGGCTTATATTATTGCTATTGATGATGTGATTATTATTTAAAAATCTTTAAAAAAACAATAAACATATTTTAGATACCCGATGCATTTGCATCAGGCTAACAGCTATAACTACTATAATCAAATTAATGCACGTTCTAGAATCCCGATGCATTTGCATCGGGCTCACAGCTAGTTAACAATAATCTGTTAAGGCTGCTTAAATGTTGGGACGTAAGAATGGTTTAATAAAATAGGTATTAGGCTGCTTTCACATCAGCGTTTTTCGCTGATCGCGGCTGTTGCAGTGAAAAAAACGCAACTGCCGCGATTACTGCATAACGGCCGCACTTGCGGTTCACTTGCGGCAAGCCCCATACAATGTCTATGGGGCTTGCGGCAGGTGCGGCAAGTGCGGTATCGGCACTTGTGGCACGTGTGGCCGCGAAAAAACCGCACACTTACTGCAAGCCCCATAGACATTGTATGGGGCTTGCCGCAAGTGAACCGCAAGTGCGGCTGTTAGGCAGTAATCACGGCAGTTGCGTTTTTTTCACCGCAACTGCCGTGATCAGCGAAAAACGCTGATGTGAAAGGACCCTAATACCTATTTTATTAAACCATTCTTACGTCCCAACATTTTTTTTTATACCCACCTAAAACTTTAGCACAGCATCTGCTAATATGGAGCTTCCAGAAAACTGTTCTTGAAAGAACTGGAGACACAGTGGGTAAGGAAAGTATTCAGACCCCTTTATATTAAAATTTTTCAAACTTTGCTTCATTGCAGCCATTTGGTAAATTCAAAAAAGTTCATTTTTTTCTCATTAACATACACTAGGCATCCCATCTTGACTGAAAAAAAAACAGAAATGTAGAAATTTTTGCAAATTAATTGAAAAAGAAAAACTGAAATATCACATGGTCATAAGTATTCAGACCCTTTGCTCAAGCATTCATGTTTAAGTTACATGTTGTCCATTTCCTTGTGATCCTCCTTGAGATGGTTCTATTCCTTCATTGGAGTCGAGCTGTGTTTAATTAAACTGATAGGACTTGTTATGGAAAGGCACACACACCTGCCTATACAAGACCTCAAAGCTCACAGTGCATGTCAGACCAAATGAGAATCATGAGTTCAAGGAGTTCTGCCCAAGGAGCTCAGAGACAGAATTGTGGCAAGGCACAGATCTGGTCAAGGTTACAAAAGAATTTCTGCAGTACTCAATGTTCCTAAGAGCACAGTGGCCTCTATAATCTTTAAATGTTTGAAGTTAGGGACTACCAGGCCAAGACATGGCAGCCAAGCCAAACTGAGCAATCGTGGAAAAAGAGCCATAGTGAGAGAGGTAAAGAAGAACCACACGATCACTGTTGCTGAACTCCTGAGATGCAGTAGGGTGATGGGAGAAAGTTCCACAAAGTCAACTATCATTGCAGCCCTCCACCAGTCGGTCCTTTATGGTTGAGTGGCCGGACAGAAGCCTCTCCTCAGTGCAAGACATATGAAAGCCCGCATAGTTTGCTAAAAACACATAAAGGACTCCCAGACTATGAGAAATAAGATTCTCTGGTCTGATGAGATGACGATAGAACTAATCGGTATGTGTGGAGAAAACCAGGCATTGCTAATCACCTGCTCAATACAATGAAGCACGGGTAGGGGAATAGGAATGTTGTGCCTCACCAGCATTAATCCCGAGGATGCAGGTGCCAGGAAATGATGGCCAGTTCCACCTGTGCAGCATAACAGTAACGTTTAATATTATGCCCAATACAATTCCAACAGTGAAACATGGAGATGGCAGCATCATGCTATGGGGATGTTATTCAGCTGCAGGGATAGGATGACTAGTTGCAATTGAAGGAAACATGAATGCAGCCAAGTACAGAGATATCTTGAATGAAAACCTCTTCCAGGGTGCTCTGGACCTCAGACTTGTAGTATGCTCACCTTCCAACAAGACAATGACCCTAAGCACACAGCTAAAATAACAAAGGACTGGCTTCGGAACTCTGTGACCATTTTTGACTGGCCAAGCCAGAGCCCTGACCTAAACCCAATTGAGCATCTCTGGAGAGACCTGAAAATGGCTGTCCACCAACGTTCACCATCCAGCCTGAAGGCACTGCAAGGAAGAATCGCAGAGGATCCCCAAATCCAGGTATAAAAAATTTGTTGCATCATTCCCAAGAAGACTCATGGCTGTACTAGCTTAAAAGGGTGCGTCTACTCAAAACTGAGCAAAGGGTCTGAATACTTATTGTCGCGCCCCGAGAAGGGGTACTCAGAACCAGACCCTTTTGTCGTCTGCAAGCTGCGGTATGTTACAGTGACGTGACCCGGCTCCATGATCCCAGGTGCGGCAATAAAAGGGGGCATTGAAAAATAAATGGGGGTTTGAGTTTTTTTTCTAGAAAATGCACGTGACACCACCTGTGGTTTGAGGCCAAATATAGCCACTGCTGCAGTCCGGTCTCCTGGGGATGATGGGGGTTGCAGTCAGTGTTGCAGCCAGCTACCTCCATGGATAGGGCTGTTCCTCAGGGTTACCGTGTTGATGGTGCAAAAGGAAAGGGGAAGGACAGTGTTAATATTCCTGGGCAACCTCCAGCTGCTAAGACTCCGTCTTACTCTGCCCTATTTCGGTTATGCAAGTAAAAGTTACACAAAGTTTTGAGCTTTTACCAGGTCTTTACTGAAGCTCCACTAGTTAGACAGTACAAACAGTTCTCACCATACCACAAGTTCTCGAGCGGCTCCGATCACAAACTATCAGCTGGGACAGCTTGTCAGTTGCACCCCCTTTCTGGTTCCTCTTGGCCCTCTGTTCTCAGTCCCGTGCAGAGACTATGGTCCAGCGGTCACTGTTTTTTCCTGGGCACCCTTCTCAGGAATTCCTAACCCTCGTTCGATGGCCTTCACTTCATTGTGCCAGGGTTTGGGTTCCGGGCATAAAGACCCTTCACCCCGCCGGTTAATTTATGGCTAGGGCATGCAGCATCTTACCACTTCAACAGGGCAGGCTCCCTGGTTCTGGCCCGGTCCCTCGGTGCCCCGTTAGCTAGGAGACAACTTATACCTCTTCACTCTTCCCTCAGTACACAGCTTGGGGCCCGGACTAGCCATACTGTGGCACAAGCCGCCGAGTCTGGGTTCTTCCTCTCTGGTGTTACAGTCTGCTAGGCTTGTTGGGCGTATTGGCTTAGGAGTTCTGTTCCTTCTCCCATTACAGCTCACCAGGAACTCGAACCTGAACTCTCTCTCTTGAGCTCTCCTAACTTAAAGTTCCTGGGTTACTCCAGTTCCTCCACCCCCTCCCAGGCTTTTTCTCACTCTCCACCCTCCACTTAGTCCCTCCCGCTATCTGCTATCCCTTTCCTGACCTGAAGTAACAAGGACTAGGGATCGGGGGTTGTGTTGGGTGGTTGTGCGGAGTGACCACTTACCAGTCTCAGCTGCTATTCCACTTTGTGGGGGCCGGCCCGCAAGGGCGCCACATTATGACCATGTGATATTTCAGTTTTTCTTTTGTAATAAATTTGCACAAATATCTACATTTCTGGGTTTTTTCAGTCAAGATTGGGTTCAGAGTGTATATTAATGAGAAAAAAATGAACTTTTTTGAATTTACCAAATGGCTGCAATGAAACAAAGAGTGAAAAATTTAAAGGGGTCTGAATACTTTCTGTACCCACTGTACGAGTGTTAAGGCCCCATTATAAGGTATGAGATCGTGAATGATATCGCTCAAACGTCACGGGTTTGGAGTCGTTCAAGCGACGTTGTTAGGAGATACGACAACGATAAATCGTAGGATCGTTGATCGCAGATTTGAGAACATGTTCTCAAATCAAACAATCCTCGATCAGCCAACCTGCTACATCGTTGTGTGTGACACCGCGATAAGATGACATTAACGACTTCGCCTGTTCACAACAGTGAATAAGTATCATTCGCTGGGTTTGTGTGAACAATAGCTGCTCGCTATGTTAAAAAGATGGGTTTGATATACATATTCCGCTATTATACTTTATCTTGTTGTACATAATTGTACATTTGCTTCATGTATCTTGCTTTGTTTTGTATATCTTATAAATTTAATAAAAACTATCTGATTAAAAAAAAAAAGATGTTCTAATGTCCGCACTCTCGTGAGATCGCTGGTGATATCGTTACAACATTGAAGCGTCTAACGGTACCTTAAGTTAGATCCAGTTGCCAATATTAGTAATTTTGTTTTTAGCAAAAATCTTGATTTGAAGAAAAACAAACATTGTTCGAAATGTTATTAAAAATATATAGTATCAGTAACAGAAAAGCCTGATTTCAACACTGTCATTTTCTGATGACACATTTCCTTTATACAAATAACATGTTGGATCTGACAAACAGTTTATTCAGTTCTCTTTCAGATTATTTATCGGAAGGCAAACATGATAAATAATCTTGTGATTTACTATAAATGTTTATTACTGGAAAGAGCAGTGGTCAAAAACATTCACATTCGCTTCTATAAATATTCTTATTAACCCTTTCACTACTTCCCAATTTTCTCTTTTTCGTTTTTGCTTTTTCCTCCCTTTCTTCCAAGAGCCATAACTATATTTTTCCATCAATATAGCCGTATGATGGTTTGATTTTTGTGGGGATAAGTTTTATTTTTGAATGACATCATTCATTTTGCCACATAGTGTACTGGAAAATGAGATAAAAAATCCAAGTGCAGTGAAAGTGACTAAAAAAAAAAGTGCAATTCCACAATGTTTTGTTTTTTTTAATATATCATGTTCTCTATAAAATTACCTAAGTTACTATATCACATAAAATCATGCTTGGAACCCTGGCATCATAGCTGAGCCTAGAGCATGTGCAAGGCAATGGGACCCCGTGCTATGAATGTTTACTTATTATTAAAAACTGCTCACCCAACAAATATAACACAGATGTTCTCACAATAGTCATCTGATGCAGAATTAATTATTGAATTTCACACGAAGAGATTGATGTTATTGTGCTGTATACAGATGTTTAATGCTTTTCTGAAGTATATTGACTAATCACTGATTATGGAGTGTACACTATAATCAGTTTATGCACTATGAACTATGAATGTTTATGGTTTAAAAAAGGTTCACAGTTTGAAGATCTAGAACACCTCACATATGTGAGAGAACAAAGATCACAGTCCACAGATTTTTTTCATTATCACACTTCTGTGCTGCCATTTTGGCTTTATGTCTATGGAGGATACTTGATCAATACCCTGATATTTGCACTTTTTTGGCTATATTTGTTTTGTCTAAAGCTGCTTTCTGACAATGCATTACAAGATGGAAAAGTCATGAAATAATATATTTATTCATTTATATAGCACTATTAATTCCATAGCACTTTACATACATCAGTAATGCTGTCCCCATTGGGACTCATAATCTAAACATCCTACCAGTATGTCTTTACAATGTGGGAGGAAACCAGAGTGCCCAGAGTAAACCCATGCAAACACGGGGAGAACATACAAACTCCTTGTAGATAATGTCCTTGGTGGAAAATTAACCCAGGACCTCAGGACCTCAGCGCTGCAAGGCTGCAGTGCTAACCACTAAAATCATGAGTATTACAAGAGCAATAGACATGTTACTGGTTTGCAAATGATGAAAAAAATGGGAACAAAACTTTTAAAACAACTTGAATTATTAATAAACATGAGGGCCATCACTAATATTTCAAATGATCCTGCAATTTTCATAATTACACATTACAATTTTCCGTATTGTTGCTGCAATTTCAATATATATATCTCAAGGAAGAAGGACTCAGAACTACTGTTGTAATGATTAGTGGTGGGTTGATGAATCCTAGTGATCAGACATACAGTTGTGGTCAAAAGTATTGACACCCCTGCAATTCTGTCAGATAATAATCAGTTTGTTCCTGAAAGTGATTGCAATCACAAATTCTTTGGTATTATTATCTTCATTTAATTTGTCTTCAATTGAGAAAACACAAAAAGAATTGTCCTAAAGCCAAATTGGATCTAATTCCACACCAAACATAAAAAAGGGGGTGGACAAAAGTATTGGCACTATTAGAAAAATCATGTGATGCTTCTCTAATTAGTGTAATTAACAGCACCTGTAACTTACCTGTGGCACCTAACAGGTGTTGGCAAACAACTAAATCACACTTGCAGACAGTTGACATGGATTAAAGTTGACTCAACCTCTGTCCTGTGTCCTTGTGTGTACCACATTGAGCATGGAGAAAAGAAAGAAGACCAAAAACTGTCTGAGGACTTGAGAAACCAAATTGTGAGGAAGCATGAGCAATCTCAAGGCTACAAGTCCATCTCCAAAGACCTGAATGTTCCTGTGTCAACCGTGCACAGTGTCATCAAGAAGTTTAAAGCCCATGGCACTGTGGCTAACCTCCCTATATGTGGATGGAAAAGAAAAATTGACGAGAGATTTCAACGCAACATTATTATTATTATTTATTTATATAGCGCCATTAGGTTCTATGGCGCTTTACATGAGGATAGGGGAGACAAGCACAATTACAATAACTCTAGACAATCAGTACAAATAGGTACAGGAGGGGAGGGGACTCTGTCCACAAGGGCTCACAGTCTACGAGGGGCGGGTGGGGATACAGTAGGCTGGGGGAGTGTCAGTTACGGGGCGGTCGCCTGGGTCTCATGGCAGGTTGTAGGCTTGACGGAATAGGTGAGTCTTCAGGTGACACTTGAAGCTTCTCAGGGTTGGAGAGTGTCTGACGTGTTCGGGCAGGGAGTTCCAGAGTTTGGCAGATGCCCGAGCAAAGTCCTGGACGCGATTGTGCGAGGAGGAGATGACGGGGGAGCAGAGGAGGAGTTCTTGTGAGGAACGGAGGTTGCGTGAGGGTAGGTATCGGGAGACCAGGGCGGAGATGTATGGTGGGGACAGGTTGTGTATCGCTTTGTATGCCAAGGTTAGTGTTTTGAACTGGGATCTCTTGGAGGCGGGGAGCCAGTGAAGGGCTTGGCAGAGGGGGGAGACAGGGGAGTAGCGGGGGACAGATGGATTAGTCGGGCAGCAGAATTGAGGATAGATTGGAGAGGTGTGAGGGAGTTGGATGGGAGGCCAGTGAGAAGGAGGTTGCAGTAGTCAAGGCGGGAGATGATGATGGCATGAATAAGTGTTTTAGCGGTGTCGTGGGTAAGGAAGGAGCGGATCTGTGAGATGTTTCTAAGCTGGAGCTGGAGGGATGTGGAGATGGCTTCGATGTGGGGCTTGAAGGATAGGGAGGAGTCAAGGATTACCCCAAGGCACTTGGCTTGGGAGACTGGGGAGAGGGCGCAGTCATTGACACAGATGGATAGGTTGGGAAGTGGAGGGGGAATTTCTTGGGGGAAGACTATGAATTCAGTTTTGTCCATGTTAAGTTTAAGGAAGCGAGCAGAGAAAAAGGATGAGATGGCGGAAAGACATTGTGGGATTTTGGAGAGTAGGGAGGTGATGTCGGGGCCGGACAAGTAGATTTGGGTGTCGTCGGCGTAGAGGTGGTACTGGAGGCCGTGGGACTCAATGAGTTGCCCTAGGCCGAGAGTGTATTTGGAGAAAAGTAGTGGATCCAGGACCGAACCTTGGGGGACAGAAAGGGGATAGGGCGGGGAGGAGTGTGTGGGAGTGGGAGACACTAAATGTCCGGTCTGCTACATATGAGGAGATCCAAGAGAGGGCAAGGTGGGTGATGCCGAGGGATTCCAGGATCTGGAGAAGGGAGTGGTCGACCGTGTCGAAGGCAGCGGACAGGTCGAGGAGGAGGATGGAGTAGTGACGTTTGTTCTTGGCGGATAGTAGGTCATTGGTGATTTTGGTCAGGGCTGTTTCGGTGGAGTGGAGGGGTCGGAAGCCGGACTGTAGGCGGTCAAAGTGGGAGCAGGAGGAGAGGTGAGAGGACAGTTCAGAGTGGACGTGCTATTCGAGTAGCTTAGAGGCGAATGGGAGAAGAGCTATGGGGCGATATTTGACGATAGAGGTAGGGTCGAGGGAGGGTTTTTTAAGGATGGGCGTGATTAGGGCGTGTTTGAAGGCTGAGGGGAAGGCCCAGTAGTAAGTGATAGGTTGAAGAGGTGGGTGAGGGTTGGGATGAAAATGGAGGTGTGGTTGGGAATGAGGTGGGATGGGAGCGGGTCATGGGTGCTGGTGGTGAGGTGTGATTTCGACAGGAGGGAGGAGAGTTGGTCTTCAGTTATGGGGGGGAAGTGGCTGATGGAGGAGGAGGGCAGTGTAGGTGGGAAGGGGAGTTGTGGGGAAAGTGGGCCAAAGCTGTTTCTGATCTTGTCGATCTTCTCCTTGAAAAAGGTCGCAAAGTCTTCAGCAGAGATGAGGGGAGAGGGGGGAGGAGCAGACGGGCGGAGTAAGGAGTTGAAAGTTTTGAAGAGCTGTTTGGGGTTGCGGGACAGGGAGGTTATTAGGGATGAGAATAAGGCTTGAAGTCAGTGAGGGATTGTTTGAACAGAGCAAAGTGCTCGGAGGTGCGGGACATTTTCCATCTCCTCTCGGCGACCCTGGACGCCCGTCTTAGGTTTTTAGTGAGGGTCGTATGCCAGGGTTGCCTGTTAGTGCGTGGAGCGTGGAATGTGAGGGGGGCGACGAGGTCAAAGGCGTTCATTATTGTGGTGTTGTATAGGGTGGTGGCAGTGTCTATGTCACCAGCGGAGGGTATGTCGGTGAGAGGGAGTAGGGATTTGGAGAATAAAGGAAGATCAAGATCTCTTAGGTTTCGGCAAGGATGATCAAGTTTGCGGGGAGGGGGTAGCGTGGCAGGGGAAGAGAGCGCGGAGAAGGTCAAGAGATGGTGGTCAGATAGGGGGAGTTCCGAGATTGTGAAGTTGGAGAGGGAGCAGAGGCGGGTAAAGATTAGGTCAAGCGTGTGGCCTTGTTCGTGGGTGGGAGAGGAGGACCATTGGGAGAGCCCTAGGAAAGTGGTCAGGGAAAGAAGGTTGGAGGCGGCTGGGCGGGGAGTGTCAATGGGGATATTGAAGTCGCCCATGATGATGGTGGGGATGTCAGCAGAGAGGAAGTGAAGTAGCCAGGTGGTGAAGAGGTCAAGGAAGAAGGTGATGGGTCCAGGGGGGGGCGGTAGATGATGGCTAGCTGGAGGTTGCAGGGGGAAAAGATTCGGACCGAGTGGGCTTCGAAGGAGGGGGCAGCGACGGAGGGGGGGCGGGGGAATAGGGCTGAAGGTGCAGGAGTTGACAAGAGTATGCCGACACCACCGGCGTGTTTGCCAGAGGGACGGGGGGTGTGGGACAGGCTGAGGCTGCCGTACGATAGTGCAGCGGGGGAGACTGTGTCAGAGGGGGTGAGCCAGGTCTCGGTGATGCCAAGGAATGATAGTTTCTTGGAGATAAAGAGTTCGTGGATATCTGGGAGTTTATTGCACACTGAGCGGGCATTCCAGAGTGCGCCGGGTAGAACAGTGTGGGGGGCAGGGGTTGGGGGAATAGGTCTAAGGTTGGTGGGGTTGCGAGGGTTAGTGGTGGTGAGGTTGCAAGGGTTGGCGATGGGTCGTGGGTGTGGGATGAAGGTGGTTGTGGGGATGTGGTGGGGGGGCCAAGATTGGGGGAGATGTCACCGGCAAGGAGGAGGAGTAGGCAGAGGGTTAGCAGGTGGGAGCAGGAGAGCTTACGTGGGGGGTGTGCTTGTTTGGTGATTGAGGATTGAAAGTGAATGAATAGGTTGGAGAAGTGGGTGAGGTGGTTAGGCAGGATGGAGGATGAGAGCAGTATTTCGTTGCTGGGAGGGGGAATAAGTGGGGGTAGTAGGAAGTGGAAAATGATGGGAGTGAGAGTGAGTAGTAGCGGGAACATTGTGTACGGTGAGCAGGGAGTGAGGGTGGCAGCAGAGGTCAGAAGCAGAGGGGGAAAGTTGTGGTGGTGGCTGAATGGTCGTCAGTGGGGAGCGGTCCCGGGATTGGGTGTTGACCGGGGATGTAATACGGGGGGCTGGATGGGGCAGTTGGGGGATCAGCTTAGGCAGTCGGGATTGGCTGTGGCGTCCGCGGGGTCAGGTGGGGCAGCCGGGGAGATGAGATGCGGCACAGGATGAGATGCAGCTGTGGATGCGATCAAGTGCTGCTGGGGGCGAGATGCTGAGGTGCAGCCAGGATCCGATGTAGCTGGGGGGTCAGATGTAGCCAGGGGGGTCCAAATGGCAGAAAAGTCACTCAGAGACAGATGAGATGATGAATATATATGATATGCGATAAGATTGTGCGGATGGTGGATAAAGAACCTCGACTAACATCCAAACAAGTTCAAGCTGCCCTGCAGTCCGAGGGTACAACAGTGTCAACCCGTATTATTCGTCGGCGTCTGAATGAAAAGGGACTGTATGGTAGGATACCCAGGAAGACCCCACTTCTTACCCCGAGACATAAAAAAGCCAGGCTGGAGTTTGCCAAAACTTACCTGAGAAAGCCTAAAACGTTTTGGAAGAATGTTCTCTGGTCAGATGACACAAAAGTAGAGCTTTTTGGGCAAAGGCATCAACATAGAGTTTACAGGATAAAAAAAGAGGCATTCAAAGAAAAGAACATGGTCCCTACAGTCAAACATGGTGGACGTTCCCTGATGTTTTCAGGTTGCTTTGCTGCTTCTGGCACTGGACTGCTTGACCGTGTGCATGGCATTATGAAGTCTGAAGATTACAAACAAATTTTGCAGCATAATGTAGGGCCCAGTGTGAGAAAGCTGGGTCTCCCTCAGAGGTCATGGGTCTTCCAGCAGGACAATGACCCAAAACACACTTCAAAAAGCACTAGAAAATGGTTTGAGAGAAAGCACTGGAGACTCCTAAGGTGGCCAGCAATGAGTCCAGACCTAAATCCCATAGAACACCTGTGGAGAGATCTAAAAATGGCAGTTTGGAGAAGGCACCCTTCAAATATCAGGGACCTGGAGCAGTTTGCCAAAGAAGAATGGTCTAAAATTCCAGCAGAGCATTGTAAGAAACTCATTGATGGTTACCGGAAGCGGTTGATCGCAGTTATTTTGGCTAAGGGTTGTGCAACCAAGTATTAGGTTAAGGGTGCCAATACTTTTGTCTGGCCCATTTTTGGAGTTTTGTGTAAAATGATCAATGTTTTACTTTTTGCTTCATTCTCTTTTGTGTTTTTTCATTGAAGACAAATTAAATGAAGATAATACTACCAAAGAATTTGTGATTGCAATCATTTTCTGGAAGAAACTGAGTATTATCTGACAGAATTGCAGGGGTGTCAATACTTTTGGCCACAACTGTATGTCATTCAGTGGGAAAAAATGGTACTTTAAGAAGAAGTTTATCTGAGGGGAGTATACTTTAGTAGCAGAGACCCAGATTCCAGTGTTGAGTCATTTACTTGTGTTGCTGCAGTCCTCTCATTGTAATTCATACGCTACCAAGTTCTTAATATTTATGAACTATGGGCTATCCCTATGCCATCTCCTACCTGGAAACTCTCTCCCTATGTAGAGGACATTGACAACTTTCTCCCCATCAGCAAAGGGAGTGTTGTGTTAGCATGCTGCTCGTGAATATCATGGACTCAGGGGCCTGTTAATCCAACTAAAGGCCACGTCACACGCTTCAATCTCAATCACGATATCGCCTGATAAGTCACATGATCTAGATCACTAGAGCAATTTGTTAATATCGTTTGTGCGGTGTCACAAGCATGGATCTCATTAACGATGTTAAATTTGGCAACACGCCAGCGATCGTGCGCACTACTCAACGATCGATGTCAGCCAGTGTCAGGAATAGGCAAAATCGTCAATGAGATCGTTTCTGTGGTGTCACACAGCACGATGCTGCAGATCGCTCAAACTATTATCGCTTGATTTGAGGTCCTGCTCACAAATCTGCAACCAAACAATAAAGCGATTTTTCACTGAAAGATTGTTCGGTTACACACAACGACGCACAAATGATATCGCTGAAGCGATCAAAATTCCGGATCGCTTAAGCGATATCGTTCACAAGATTGAAGCTTGTGACGTGACTTTAAAGGCCCAGTTATGCACACAGATAATTGTGCAGAGATTGATTGCAGATCTCTGGTTGCAGTGAAATCATGGACACATTGTACCATTTGTACACAGCCACAAAATGGAACAATGTGTCCAAGATTTCACTGCAACCAGAGATCTGCGAACAATCTCTGCACAATTATCTGTGTGTGTAAAGGCCCCGTTACACCTTTCAACATCGACTGCGATGCCGCGGGTGCACGCTTGTTTCCGACATCGCAGCCTAGCTGTCACACGGCAAGATGCCGGCGACGGCGCTGCGATGTTGCCGCAGCGATAGATCTGCTGCAGTGCAGCGAATAGGCTTGATCGGCCATGACATTGCTATTGCGGTGACACACCGAACGATGGCGCAGGTTGCTTAAGTTGAAGTTGACAGGTTTTCCTGCATGCAGGAAAACCTGTCAACTCCAACATGAACAACTATCGTTGTTAAATCGTGCGCTTACATGCTATGACACAACAACGATGTTGTTTCAACATCGCTCCTGACGTCACTTTTGAACAATGTCGGGAACGATGTTGAAACGTGTAACGGGGCCTTAACTGCGCCTTTATTAGAACTTTTAATAAATTGACTCTAAACAATGTAATCAGATGATGGGATGCTGAAGTACACAATATGTTTTCAGTGTTTCATCTGTTTTGCATGGACTGTAATAGCCGAGCATTATCTGAAAAATCAGATGGGAATAGGACACGCTCTGAGTCTTATGGAACGGAGACATGGATCAGTTTTTAAAACTTATGTGTGTATGGATCAATGAAAGTGTATGGGTCAGTGTGCTGACAGAGAACAAAAAAAAGATGCCTGGCTCACCACTTATGTAGGTGCCAAGGAGACATAACCAATAAGGGTACCGTTACACGTCACAATATCGTTCTGATATCGCATGCAACTTCACGGGAGTGCGCACGTTTTTGGCACTTGTCCAAGATCGCATAGGAGATGTTACATGTATCAACCGCACCTGTAACCTCCGATGATCCAGCGTCCCGGAAGCTGGCTGCCAAATTGCCCAGGCGATGTTGCAGATCGCAGTTGCGGCATCACACAGCACAACTACATAAGCAATGTGGGTGTACTTTTGACCCAGCTTAGGACGTAGGCGTATCTGAGTTAACTTAACCGCACCCAGATCACTATGATTGGGCGGCGAAAGAGCGTTACCATTGGTCAGCCATCTCAGACAACATGGTGGCGATATGGATGCCCTTGCCCATTCTACCATCTCGAAACTAATGTCATATGTGATGTGTAGGAGCTCCAGCAACACACTGTGGCATCGCCAAACTGGCAGACAGGAACGGTAGTGTAGTGCAGTGTGTTTAGCAAACATGTATGGACATTGTGTACGTCTTCTGTAGAAGTTGGTAAGGTACACACAGGAAGTATGGACATGTGTATGCACATTATGTAGCATTTACGAACTGTGTGTGTGCATACATGTATGTATGTGTTTACAGATATGTACATATGTCTCAATTGGACACTATAGAAGTGACCATTGTGTGTACACATACCCATGTCTACATACAGCAATCTGGACAGGGAAACACACACACACACACCATAGTGTGTTGGCAACCGCAACAAATGTGTACTGTACCTGTGCACACAATGGTGCAGGGCCACTTAACTAACATTATAGTGTCACACTTCTGAGCACACCCTAATGCTATGTGCTACTGTTCTCAGATAGAAAATACATACTCACACACGTTTGTCTAATCAGAAATAATATATTATGAGTGTGGGCACACAAATAAAAACAACAACAATAAACACACAACAACAAAAGAAGTGTTGCTATCATATAAGTAACATCTCACAAAACTCAAATAATGCATAATTCTTCCATTAATTACATAACAATGTACAGTTATGGCCAAAAGTATTGACACCCCTGCAATTCTGTCAGATAATACTCAGTTTCTTCCTGAAAATGATTGCAATCACAAATTCTTTGGTATTATTATCTTCATTTTATTTGTCTTCAATGAAAAAACACAAAAATAATTGTTCTAAAGCCAAATTGGATATAATTCCACACCAAACATAAAAAGGGGGTGGACAAAAGTATTGGCACTCTTAGAAAAGTCATGTGATGCTTCTCTAATGTGTGTAATTAACAGCACCTGTAACTTACCTGTGGCACCTAACAGGCGTTGGCAATAACGAAATCACACTTGCAGCCAGTTGACATGGATTAAAGTTGACTCAACCTCTGTCCTGTGTCCTTGTGTGTACCACATTGAGCATGGAGAAAAGAAAGAAGACCAAAGAACTGTCTGAGGACTTGAGAAACCAAATTGTGAGGAAGCATGAGCAATCTCAAGGCTACAAGTCCATCTCCAAAGACCTGAATGTTCCTGTGTCAACCGTGCGCAGTGTCATCAAGAAGTTTAAAGCCCATGGCACTGTGGATAACCTCCCCAGATGTGGATGGAAAGGAAAAATTGACGAGAGATTTCAACGCAAGATTGTGCGGATGGTGGATAAAGAACCTCGACTAACATCCAAACAAGTTCAAGCTGCCCTGCAGTCCGAGGGTACAACAGTGTCAACCCATACTATCCGTCGGCGTCTGACTGTATGGTAGGATACCCAGGAAGACCCCACTTCTTAGCCCGAGACATAAAAAAGCCAGGCTGGAGTTTGCCAAAACTTATCTGAGAAAGCCTAAAACGTTTTGGAAGAATGTTCTCTGGTCAGATGAGACAAAAGTAGAGCTTTGTGGGCAAAGGCATCAACATAGAGTTTGCAGGATAAAAAAAGAGGCATTCAAAGAAAAGAACACGGTCCCTACAGTCAAACATGGTGGAGGTTCCCTCATGTTTTGGGGTTGCTTTGCTGCCTTTTGCACTGGACTGCTTGACCGTGTGCATGGCATTATGAAGTCTAAAGACTACCAACAAATTTTGCAGCATAATGTAGGGCCCAGTGTGAGAAAGCTGAGTCTCCCTCAGAGGTCATGGGGCTTCCATCAGGACAATGACCCAAAACACACTTCAAAAAGCACTAGAAAATGGTTTGAGAGAAAGTACTGGAGACTTCTAAGGTGGCCAGCAATGAGTCCAGACCTGAATCGCATAGAACACCTGTGGAGACATTTAAAAATGGCAGTTTGGAGAAGGCACCCTTCAAATATCAGGGACCGGGAGAAGTTTGCCAAAGAAGAATGGTCTAAAATTCCAGCAGAGCATTGTAAGAAACTCATTGATGGTTACCGGAAGCGGTTTGATCGTAGTTATTTTGGCTAAAGGTTGTGCAACCAAGTATTAGGCTGAGGGTGCCAATACTTTAGTCTGGCCCATTTTTGGAGTTTTGTGTGAAATGATCAATGTTTTGCTTTTTGCTTCATTCTCTTTTGTGTTTTTTCATTGGAGACAAATTAAACGAAGATAATAATACCAAAGAATTTGTGATTGCAATCATTTTCAGGATGAAACTGAGTATTATCTGACAGAACTGCAGGGGTGTCAATACTTTTGGCCACAACTGTATGTTCCAAAAAAACATAAAAAGACATGTATGACACTAAGGTCAGGCAAAATATATACTCCAACAGAAATAAACACACATTGGACGGTGTGGACCCATGACATACCCCTTACATCTGGTGGTCCTGCCAGGCCACCACCCCAGGGCCATTGAAATATGAGCAGTAGCTGTCTCTGCTGCTCCTGGCATCCTGCTGATGTCGGCCCTGGCCCAATGGCTGGAGTGGCGCTAGTCCAGGGTCATTTGCACGCCACTCACCTGGCATGAGTTCCGCAGTTGCGGGGTCCACACAATCCACATAACTTGCTGGTGTGTATGATTAAGTATCCCTACGACGCAGAAAGTTATGCAGCACACAACACGCCATTACTACCATTTTTATAGATTCCAGTTTTATATTTAAAGAAGTATGAAGCACGTGGAATCTATTGGCCATGATCCCAAACGCATTTTCAACACACGACGTGCCCGGGATAGCCGGTAATTGAAAAGGCATTGCTCAGGGGTGCTAGTCCTCTGGGGATATGGCCGCAGTAGGTTGGCGTGAAGTGCAAAGGCCTCATCCTCCACAAAGGCAAAGTTAAGATGTTCAGTGGTGTCATCATTTGGGGGTAAGTTCAGCCGCCCACTCAGAAGGTCTCGACCAAAGGAGGTCTGTGCCAAAGCCCCCCCATCAGACCACGCCCGTTCATCCCCACATCCACAAGGAGGAACTCATAGTTCGCATTGACGAGGGCCATGAGGACCACACTGAAATAATCTTTATAGTTAAAATAATACGACCCGCTGTTGCGGGGTTGTGTGATCCTCACATGCTAGCCATCCAATGCCCCACCGCAGTTTGGGAGTTGCCACCTCTCCTGGAAGCCAGTGGCATCTTCCAACCATTCCGCGGGGATTGTTGGAAACTGCATATAGGATGGTAGCAGACACCTCACAATGGCCTCACATGTCTCAGGGGTTAGGCAGCTCAGCAGTGGGCGTGAGACAGCAGAAGAATACTGCAGGTCAGTCATCGCGTACCCTGTTGCCAGGAAATGCAGAGTCACAGCCAAACGCTCCTCTGGTGGAACATCTTGACGCATCATAGTGTCCTCACGGGCAATATGTGGTGTAACCAAGTCCAATAGTTTTTTTAAAGAGTTCTCGGACATCCTGAGATAGTTCCTGAAGTCCTGCGGATTCCTGTCCTCCAGCTGACGGACAAGGCCCATGTGAATCAGGTGGCGCCTTTGAAGGAGCCAATCCCGAGACCACATACGCTGTCTATGGCTCTGCACTCTCTCAGTTCTCTCATCTGTCAACAAGGCATCCTCCACCATGGACACAGCCACTACTGCCATCGCGGCACCATGCATGACGTCCAATCTCTGTTAGCATGGCTCTGTGAATGTGAAAGGAATAAAAAATTAGTATGACCACATGGAGGCATAGCAAGAACAAACTTCATCAACTAGCCCATGTACATAGTCCTGTCATACCCCTCCAATACACACTTACATGGTTGGCCTGTAACGTTACACACCATATATATGTTCAACCTTGCTTATTTAACCCACTACAGTATGACTGTTAACATAACACCTACTTCACATATGTCAACCCATCCTACTCCTCATGTACAGCCTTCAAATAATGGACATCCAGAAAGCCAGTAGAACAACAAGATGTCTCCCATGGCTGGCAACACTCATTCTGTAAGTAAGCAAAGCTTATGTCCAGAAAAACACATAATTGAGGAAAATACATTACACATGACAAGAGGGTCATGCTTGAAGATGCATTTGTGTGTACATACAAATGACAGATGTACAATCCACAACGCTGTATGTACTGGAATCCTTGAGCATCCAATGTGTGTGGGCAACCGGTGGTCCGAGATGTCTTTGCATTTGTATATAGTCCATATTTTTACATGGCCACACTGTTGTGGTCAAGACAGGGTTACCAAATATGGGTACAAAGTTGCACACTCCTTTAAATGTTTTTGATGCAAGGTTTATTATGAACAGTTAATGACCACAGATGTCAGCGCGTTTCGGCTTTAACCAAAGCCTTGATCACGACAATTGGCAGGTGCAGGTCATGGAACGTTCTAGGATAAGATTGGAAAGAGGCGTCTTTCCTTGGTGGCGAACGCTTGAGGTGGTTTGCTATATTTCAATAATTCCCAAATGGGGATAGGCGTTTTTCAGCACGGTCCTTCTTTCAGTGATAGGTCCGCCCCCGTCAGGGTCCTGGTAGAAATGAGCTTGAAGATGCATTTGTGTGTACATACAAATGACAGATGTACAATCCACAACGCTGTATGTACTGGAATCCTTGAGCATCCAATGTGTGTGGGCAACCGGTGATCCGAGATGTCTTTGCATTTGTATATAGTCCATATTTTTACATGGCCACACTGTTGTGGTCAAGACTAAGTTACTGACACAAAATGGATGTTCAATGACTACACACAATACAGCCTGTTGTAACCACCCACACACTCCCTAATATGGAGCATAAAAGCTAAATGAATTGTTAACAGTGGCCAAATGGGCCAGGAGTTCCTGGTGGTCATTAAAGCAAAGTCAAGGTCCAGGCACATTTACACAATGCACTTAAGACGCTTGCATATCCCCAAACAATTGTGCACATCACTACTTACTCAATGGCTCTGGGAAGCAAGCACGACATTGTTCGGGCGTTCACCATTTTTATGTGTGAAGCAACCAATCACAGGCTG
The DNA here is from genome assembly GCA_033576535.1 of Allobates femoralis. Classification (NCBI taxonomy): domain Eukaryota; kingdom Metazoa; phylum Chordata; class Amphibia; order Anura; family Aromobatidae; genus Allobates; species Allobates femoralis. Next base: position 28,334 of record JARQOC010001189.1, on the reverse strand, counting down.
CTAGCGTCATCCAATTGTGTTTGTTGCCTTGGCGTTGCCACGGCCGCCGTCGCCGATTGGCCGACTCTTCTGCGATGTCATTGGTTGAGCGCCCTTTAAAAGATGGATGTGGCACATCCAGCCTGTTGCACATGGAAACACAATGTGGTAGCGTCTCCTCTTCTGGCACTGCAGGACTGACGGTATGCATTGATGACACTGCATCGTGTTCATCTCTTCTTTCTGTATGGGCTGATATTCGCACTCACTCCACTACCATGTGGTAATGTTCTTGTTGTTAGCTTATACTAGGTATGTGTCCTAATGGGCCAGCTAGTCTTCAGAGCTGCTATGAGCATCCCCTGAATGGCATATTCCTCATAATGTACAGCACCCCAGTTAACCTTATATATGCTGTGGGCCACACTATTGATGCATGTACGTCAAAAGGTCATGTGATTGTAATGTATATCAACCTAAATCATCGATCTTTTAGTGGTAACTGACACATCATACATACAACAATGGCCATTGCATGTGCGGCGTTGCATTAGGAACCCTGACTTCCCATTATCCAGCTTGAGTAGCCTACAGCCATATGTACATACTGTTGAGCCATTTATATTAATGTGTGGTTCCTTGCCTGTGTAATGTGTTCTAGTACTTCAAATTGAGTGGTAGCCAATTGATGTGGGCCCAGGACCACATTTACCCATGATTGCATAGCTGACCCAACATGATACATACATGTGTGTGGGGCTCATGACATGATTTTGTATCATGTTTCAGTTGGCTGAGAACCAGGAGTTTGTCCGGACCTTCATAGCCAAGTACCAGGAGCAAGAGTGCTTGTGGTGGATCACATCACCTGATTACAAGAACCATCAGGTGAAGGGAGTGGCATATGACCAGCTCATCACCCTTTCCCAGCATCACCACCCTGGGGAGAGGGTGGATAAGAGGTTTGTGCTCAAGAAGATAAGGAACCTGCGCACAGTGTAGGGAACTCAATGAAGTAGAAAGATCAATGCGGTTCGGGAGTGGAACGGGGAAGGTCTATGTGCCATACATGTGGTACTTTGACCTCCTCCATTTCCTCTGGGACCAGCATCTCCCTCCAACTACACTGTGCAGCAGAGACCTGGCACAAACATCCTCCGCCACTCCTCAAGACCCGCCTCTGCCACAAGAGGTACTTCATAATGTCTTTGTGTCATCACTGTCTTCAATGGTGGTTGTATATGTGGCGCCCCGCCAAAGCAGGCGTCACAGAGGAGTATTGCACCCCTAAAAGAGGTGTAAATGCTCCAGCTGCAGGTGGACCCTAGGATGGTGGGTGGGACCCATCCCCAGCACTCCCACATTAGTATAGGGTGGGAGGTTACCCGGGAAGGGATATAATCACCGCTAGGGGGTTAAAAGAGGTCTTTGCCCTTTGGTCTCTGACCCAGAATGGAGGAAGAGGAGAGGTTTTAGAGAGGCTCTAACTAAGTGGAACGAGGTGGAAGGTCACACTGGGTCGGTTACAAGCCGCACCGGAGGAGAGAAGAAGGGACCTTGAGGAGGTCCTGAAGGAGGGCGGCTGACAAGAGAGGTAAAGGCCCTAGAGAGAAAGGTAGATCCTCAGAGTGGAGCGTCCATACTCCAGGAGATACTCCAGTCCACTCAGGGGAACTTCGGACCCTAGTAACCGGCCAAGTCCAGCGTGCAGTCGGCAACCGGCTGCTGTGGCTTGTTCATCAGCCTCAGCACCCTGTCATTGGAGAGGTCTGCCTGCTTCCTCACCAATGAGGGAGGGGACTCCCGGTACTACCTACACGGAGCTATTGGTTATAGATCGATCCAAAGCGGGGAAGAGCGGACACGGGTTAGTTAACGAAGGTACACCAAGGGTTCCACCATACCACCTGGGATCCACTTGCAGCCACCCGTTAAGCTACCTGTTCTTGTAACATCCAAAGTGCTGAGCTGTGAACTGTAACTGCTACTGCTACAACCAACAGTAAAGTACCCAGGAGAAAAGTGACTTTGCCTCTGCCTGTATCCTTTTGCATGAACTTGTTCCCTTTGCAGGAACGCTGCCCCAGAGGTCCAGCCCTAAACTTTGCCAAACTAGCTGCATTACCATCTACCTCCAGCGGACTGTTGCGGCGCTGGTGACCCCTCACCAGAAACTACAGGTGGCATCACGACAACTGTACATAAATAATCCCCTGTATATATACCCCTTTTCAAAGAAGTCCCCCAGGAAACAGGATCAGGCGCGACCACCACTCCCCATGACATAGGATCATTAACCCCTTGGAGCCTGATACCCGAGTATCCCAAAGCCTTGGGCTCTACGGATACACTTATGTTGTGTTGAACCTTACAAACATATCAGCGTGTGGTGTTTCGCACAGTGCACAGTTATGTTTAGGTGTTGTTTCACACAATTTTGGGATATCAATTATTTTGTGCTTGTGTGAAAACATGTGCATGACCATGTTGGTTACTTATGTGAGTAGAGTAATCACTGTCATGTTACACATAGCTGTATCAATATACCAGTGTAATGGCCACACCTTTAACTCAACATTTCACACACAAACACTACGAGCTGTGTGATACTAATGCATTGATGATATGTCAATGGGTTAATGTTGTTGTTTGTTTTTCAAATATTTCCAGGGCCCTCAAGACATCGGATCCAGCCTGGGGGGGCACCCGTTGGCGATCGTCCCACAACAACATTTGGGGGATTTTGGAGCCCAATCCCAGTGCTGCCGTGCAGCACCCTCGTCCCAGTGAGGGGGTGAGGCGTCGGAGACCATTGCCACCCCCTACCCAGCTGGGCGACTGGGCTAAGAGGATGCTGCTTAACATGGAGAGGATCCCTTGCACTGGGATCGGGCAGCTAGTCAGTGAACGGGTGTCCTGGCTGGACCATCAACAGCGTTCAGACCTCGAGAGGGTGATCTACCTTTCGCTGGAGGCGGTTGAGAATGGGACACTGAACTCCCAGACCATCTTGGCTCAGCCCCCCGAGCAGCCGTCAGTGTCCCATCAGACGCCGCCGCTGGCTATGTTTGTGCCTGGACTTCCTCCTGAGGTGCCAGGGATACTGGAAGACCTTTCCCTCGGCATCAACCACACCCACTTCCCGCAAGGGATGTGGGTGAAACAGCACCTTGTTTTGGGGACAGGCCACTTTTTGTTTTTGTTTATGATAAGGTGGATTAATACATTTTTTGATAACCATACAACTCTGTGTTATTTACCACCTACATTGGTAAAATATATTTTGATGTGTGTTTCATCCAACACACAGATGTGTCACACCTTCTCAGGGCACATACACATTATCACATGGTGTATATGAAAGATCTTACATTTATACTTCATGTGTGGCCTTGACAGGTTAATGTAGATGTTCAGTGCAAAGTACATGGATCCAGCATTTCAAACCCTGACCACGGCTCTAAGTAGATGTTGTTGTGGTTATGGCAAGGTTATGTGTGGTGTACACATAGTTTGGGGCATTGGTCCTTCTAAAGGGAAATTGACCATTGGGTATGTGTGTCAGCAGTCATGCAGTGTGTGTTGTTTGTCCTCTGTGTATTTTGACCAATGCAGTGCACACATGTTAGCGTAGGGTCCCATATACACACTGTTTCCTCCTTTTTGGGTCGTACATGGTGTAAACATACTTTGCCACACTTAATTAGAGTGTGTTTGGTTAAGAACACATCTACAACATGTTGTGGGAGTGTTGCAACTTTTATTTTGTATAATCTTTTTTTTGGGAGAGTTATGACAATTTGCCACTAACCCCCCTTTTTTTGTTTTGTTTTTATATAAGGCCTTTGCCAAAACAAGGGATTTGGTCCCTTTTTAGCTCAACACATTGTGTTGACAAATAAAGTTCTTTTAAAATAGTAAAGGGGGGTTAAACACATTGTCAAAATAACAAATAACATTTATAGTGTGGAAACATGCCACCAAGATAAAAAAGATACATTAATGTTGGCCCCCTGGGAGCTGTAGCTGGGCCGTGGCATGCCGTGGTTGTCTGTGGGCCTCTTGGTGGGCCTGCATCAGGTCCCTCAATGATGGTACACCTATAGTGATTAAAGAAAGCCATCATTAAAAGAACCTAGCACATGTGGGTGTCAGTAATTGGTTGTGTGACACAATATAACTTACCCCTAAATCAGATCCAGCATTCTCCGGGGAGGGGGAGGGGCTTAGGGACCACCCCAGGGCTGTATATCTTGTGACTACACATAGAGAAATGTCACAAGTAAATCTGATGGATGTAATATTTTACACAAAAAACAATCACATTACCAAACAACTTTGTTAGGGTCAGACACTTACCAGACACATCCAACCCAGCATAGTCAATGGGGGACTCTGGGGGTGATGGGGCATGTGCAGCCGTCACAGAGGGGTAGCCAGAGGGTGATGCCAGAGTGGAGCTCAGTGGTAAGGCAGCTGGGGAAGATGGTGTGGAGCCCGGTGGTGAGCCAGCAGAGGAGGCTGGTGTGGAGCCCGGTGGTGAACCAGCAGGGGAGGCTGGTGTGAAGCCCGGTGGTGAGCCAGCAGGGGAGGCTGGTGTGGAGCCCGGTGGTGAGGCAGCTGGGGAGGCTGCTGTGGAGCCCGGTGGTGAGGCAGCAGGGGAGGCTGCTGTGGAGGCCTCTGCAGGGTCGGCCTCAGCTGTTGGTTAAAACATTACATTTTGTTGGATCTTGAAAGTGACATACACATATACAAATGTCTGGCAAATGGCCTTTGGGGACCAATTACATCATGTGCATAACATTTTTTGCTTGGGTAGAAGGGGACTGCAAGATCATCTGCACAATGGTAGCATGGTCATATATGTATATGTGTCAATAATCAAAGTGTCCTTAGCACGCAGCCCACACAGGTTTTTACTGTCGGCCAAATATGTTGTAGTGACACACAATTGGGTCATAAAGCTTGGTCAGCAGCACTTTTTGACATTCCCTTTAGCATATACATGGGACCACAAGCACAGCCCCACACTGACAGGATATTTGGCAACATAGGAATCCATTATTGGTGCCAGGAACACAACATATGAAGAACATGAGGTAACAGTGAGTGGGTGTTTTGTTGGACATAACACACACACCAGGGGAGTTATGGGGCCTAGACTTAGGTGTACAATAAGCAGAAAGGTATGTGCTGCTTTATGTAGGGGTTGTGGGGACTTAGAACATTTTGTGTGGTGTGGTCCATGACATCACACACAATATGCACATGCTGCCTTCAAGCTTTAAACACACCTATGTGTGTTGTTTGTGAAGTGTCAACAACAATACTGAGTGTATGGCATGCAACACACATTACTGTGTGATGAGCCTCAAGCATGTATATGCAGTACCAGCACAAGAACACTCATCATGCATCACTATCTTGAGTTCAGGCACACTGACAGGGTGCACTTCCATGTAGACAAAACCATGGATATTGTGGTGTGAGTATACGTGTGTATGTGTTTTGACATCATACTCACCACACAGTGTCTGGATGTGGGCGCGGATGGTGGCAATACGGTCCCTCACCTTCTACTTCATGTCAGCCACCTTCTCGATTATCTGCTTGGGTGTGCTCATGACTTCCAGTCTCCTAAGCAGGGCTCTCTGCACTTTGCGCACAATGCACATCTTATGCAGGTGTGGGTGCTGATGCGGTGACTCGCACCAGTAGTCCAGCCTATCCAAATAATCAAACAGCAGGAGGAGTTCGGGTTCGCCCCATGATGCAGAGCGCTCTGCGGCAGCCATCTTTAGGCAGGGGACTGTAAAGCACCTAGAAGGCAGGGCCCGCCGGAAAACGATGTAATGACGTCATGCCACAGAGTATGTACGGTGAGGATACTTGTACGTCCGCAAAGGAGTCGCCCGCACATAGCGAGTAAATAAAAGGCAAAACCGCAACGCTCAGAGAGTGTGGCGGCTCTGCAGGTAGCAAAGTATAGAGGCGGCTCTGAGGTAGCAGAGTATACAGGCGGCTCTGAGGTAGCAGAGTATACAGGCGGGTCTGGGTAGCAGAGTATGCAGGCGGCTGTGCGGGGAGCAGAGTATGCAGGCGGCTGTGCGGGGAGCAGAGTATGCAGGCGGCTGTACGGGGAGCAGAGTATGCAGGTGGCTGTGCGGGGAGGCAGAGTATACAGGGGGCTGTGGACAGAGTATACAGGGGGCTGTGCACAGAGTATACAGGGGGCTGTGCACAGAGTATACAGGGGGCTGTGCACAGAGTATACAGGGGGCTGTGCAGAGTATACAGGGGGCTGTGCAGAGTATACAGGGGGCTGGGCAGTGTGGGTGAGTGGTTAGTAATGAGGGGCAGTATGGGAGCAGAAGATCAGAGCGCCGGCGGGCCTGTAAGTGTAGTTGAGGAGCGATGGGGGGGAGGGTGGTAGGAAACTGCAGCCCCGCCGGGCTTGCAGCCTGTAATGAGAGTGCGGCGGCATCTTACCGGGGGGATGGGGAGACATCGGCGGGCTTCGTGTATCATGAAGGCGGGCGCAGATAGTTGTGCCGGCCCCTTGTCTAAAGCCGCTCCCCCTGGCAGCTATGTCCTCGTCCTCCTGAGTCCTCCTCCGCAGCGATGATGAAGGGGCCACTGATGTTGCCGGCGGCCCCTTTAGTAATAGGGCTCCCCCAGGCTGCGGCGGGCGGCGGTCGCTTGTGTAATGTTGGTTACCCGGCGGGCGGCGGGCCTGTAGGGTGTAAAGAGAGTGCGGGGGTGGTGGAGGCAGCAGCGTGCGGGGTTGTGCAGTGACGGGAGCATGTAGGGAGCCGGCGCCAGGCAGCGGCATGGGTGTCGCAATATGGCAGCGCTTCCGGGTAGGCAGGCATAATCTGCAGTTTAGCGCAGGCGCCCTTGCTCCATAGCGGCACAGTGGCCGGAAGCTCTAAACTGCCGATTATGTATAGAGAAGTGGATAGATATGTTTTTACATTTTCATATATGTGGGATGGAAGATTGCAGCTAACATCAATGAGGACTTGACATAGTGACATGGCACCTTTGGCCAGTACATACACTGTTGTTTGCGACGCTATGTTTTTAGCGTCGTCAATACGTGCCTAGATGTACTCTTCAATAGTAAAGGAGGTGTTTAAAAATTAATCGCCTTGTATAAATGCATTTTCACCAAATTCACGAGATGCAGAAGTCAATGAATGTAGTGGTGTATGCACACATAATCAAAGATGGCTCCTTTACTAGGGCCATCCAATCAGCATACAATACTAGCCACCAATCGCCGTAGATGGGGCGCGGAAAACACAAACCACAGGCACGCCTACAGCCTTGGTTGTGCAACCTGTGAAATCACAAACAAGATTGTAGTTGTGCCATCACACTGCACGATCATGCCAAATCACATATACAACATTGCACGGTTGAAGAGCATGCACAATCTCCTTGCGATGTCGTTCCTGCGATTTATTTCAGTTGCATCTTCCTGTTACACGACACAACGCACGAACGATGTCAACTGCAACTGACCACACCACGTGACTTTTGGTCGATGTTGCATGCAATGTTGCGACGTGTAACGGTACCCTAATGGTGGGTTTACACACACCAATTTCTGTGTCCAATATCTGAACAGATCTCTGGTTGCAGTGAAATCATGGACACATTGCTCCATTTTGTACACAGCCACAAAAGGAAGTGGTCTCCGGCAGCAGAGAAGGGGTTACAAGACTGCTTTGATTGCACAGACTGGGAGGAGTTATGTGCCAGGGAACATAATGATGATGTTAATGAGGTTACTGGTAGAGATGGGCGAGTCCGAAAAGACTCGGAATCGCAAGACCCCAACGAGTCCGAGTCAAGGACTCGGGACTCGTTGCGAGTCCAGCGAGTCCAATGTTAATGAATAGGGACCCGAGTAATAGCGAATAATGACATTTACAACTCGCTGATGTGTCTCTGAAAGTGTGCGAGTCCAAACTCGCTGGTTTTTCTCTTATTTTGAGGCTTGTAGCCGATGATGCGAGGGAAGGGATTCTCCAGCACACACCATGGTTTAAGGAAACAGGAAGCGAGTCGCGCTGACAGGCGCACACACAGAGCGATCCATTCATCAGTGCAATCATGGCAGCAGGACGTGGCATGGTGAACACGCTGCGTCTTATTGCACTTGTGGAGGCTCGTCCATTTCTATGGCTCCCTACAGATCCTGAGTATGGGGATACGACCCTAATTAATACAGCCTGGAGAGAGATCGCCCAAGAGATGTTCCCTGCGTTCCATCGGAGTGACCATGAGGAACAGAGCAATCTAAGTAAGTTAAATGAGTTTACACGTTATATATTGCATTTACTGTATATATACTCGTGTATAAGCCGACCCGTGTATAAGCCGACCCCCCTATTTTTGCCCCGAAAAACTATGAAAACATATTCACCGCCATCCTGGTATACAGCGGCTATCACTGGTAGACAGCCCCCCAGCAGAGTATACACCTCCCCCTGCAGAGTATACAGGCCCCCAGCTGGGTATACATGCCCCCATATTGTGGTATACAGGCAGGGGCGGACTGGCCCAGGTGCCACGGGTCATGCGGCTGCAGGAGCATGAATAATCCGCATGTCCCTGAAGCAGCAGGCGGAAACGGAAGCTCCTGGCCGCGCGATGACGTCATCAGCACGCGGCTGCGTCCGGGAGTGAGCGTCTGTGAGTGGCGTGCGGCTGCGACTGGTAGCGAGCGGCTGTGAGGAGCGCGAGGCTGCGGCTGGGAGCGAGCCATAGGATAATGCGGGAGCTGCGGTGACTGTGAGGCGGCCGCCAGTCATCACCCCCCCCCACACCCCGTCCTCACCTGTGTCGGGCCAGTGAGGGAGGGTTGCGACCCAAACTGTAGGGTGCCAGTCAGTCCCTGTATACAGGGCCCTCAGTGTGTGTACAGGCCCCCCAGCAGTGGGTATACAGGGCCCCCAGCAGTGGGTAGACAGTGGCCCAGTGGGTTTACAGGGCCCCCAGCAGTGGGAATACAGGGCCCCCATAGCAGGGTATACAGGACCCTGAATGTGTTATCATGCTCCACCGCATAGTTGCCTATATTTGGATGGGGTCACAACAGTACAATGAGTTTAATGTCTGATCCTCCTGGCTCTTTCGGCCAAGGGGTTGGGTGTATATAAATACCACTAATGACCAGAGTCTGGTGCCCGCACTATTACATTCTCTATGCGTTGACATGTGTCCTGCCTCATTTGTGATTGTGGCCACGTGAGCTCAATGTCCGTAATGCTGTTGATGATGTTCCACACTGTCGTGTCACTGTGCCTTGTATACACATTACACACACAAAATGAATAAAATGTTATTGTTGATTTGTACACATACTTTTGTTGTTTCAAATATTACACATCTCTAAAGCCGGTTTCAAATCATTTCACAGTTGACCATCTTAAAAAACGGTGGAGGAGCTGCCGGGACCAGCATAAGAAGCAGTACCGGCAGTACTCTGAGAGACAACCGGGAGCCGCTCCATTGCCCAACCACTACCATTTTTATGACCGGCTGTCCTTCCTTCACCCGGTGGCCCGTATGCCAAGGTATGTGTCTGCAGCACTGTTGTGTACATTTTGTATTATTTATTAATATATACATTAGGTTCCATTTCGGGTCTGTGGGTAGCAGAGTATACACGTGGCTCTGTGGGTAGCAGAGTATACAGGCGGGTCTGTGGGTAGCAGAGTATACAGGCGGGTCTGAGGTAGCAGAGTATACAGGCGTCTCTGTGGGTAGCAGAGTATACAGGCGGGTCTGTGGGTAGCAGAGTATACAGGCGGGTCTGAGGTAGCAGAGTATACAGGCGTCTCTGTGGGTAGCAGAGTATACAGGCGGGTCTGTGGGTAGCAGAGTATACAGGCGGGTCTGAGGTAGCAGAGTATACAGGCGGGTCTGTGGGTAGCAGAGTATACAGGCGGGTCTGAGGTAGCAGAGTATACAGGCGTCTCTGTGGGTAGCAGAGTATACAGGCGGGTCTGTGGGTAGCAGAGTATACAGGCGGGTCTGAGGTAGCAGAGTATACAGGCGGGTCTGAGGTAGCAGAGTATACAGGCGGGTCTGAGGTAGCAGAGTATACAGGCGTCTCTGTGGGTAGCAGAGTATACAGGCGGGTCTGTGGGTAGCAGAGTATACAGGCGGGTCTGAGGTAGCAGAGTATACAGGCGGGTCTGAGGTAGCAGAGTATACAGGCGGGTCTGAGGTAGCAGAGTATACAGGCGTCTCTGTGGGTAGCAGAGTATACAGGCGGGTCTGGGGTAGCAGAGTATACAGGCGGGTCTGAGGTAGCAGAGTATACAGGCGGGTCTGAGGTAGCAGAGTATACAGGCGGGTCTGTGGGTAGCAGAGTATACAGGCGGGTCTGAGGTAGCAGAGTATACAGGCGGGTCTGTGGGTAGCAGAGTATACAGGCGGGTCTGAGGTAGCAGAGTATACAGGCGTCTCTGTGGGTAGCAGAGTATACAGGCGGGTCTGAGGTAGCAGAGTATACAGGCGGGTCTGAGGTAGCAGAGTATACAGGCGGGTCTGAGGTAGCAGAGTATACAGGCGGGTCTGTGGGTAGCAGAGTATACAGGCGGGTCTGAGGTAGCAGAGTATACAGGCGTCTCTGTGGGTAGCAGAGTATACAGGCGGGTCTGTGGGTAGCAGAGTATACAGGCGGGTCTGAGGTAGCAGAGTATACAGGCGGGTCTGTGGGTAGCAGAGTATACAGGCGGGTCTGAGGTAGCAGAGTATACAGGCGGGTCTGTGGGTAGCAGAGTATACAGGCGGGTCTGAGGTAGCAGAGTATACAGGCGTCTCTGTGGGTAGCAGAGTATACAGGCGGGTCTGTGGGTAGCAGAGTATACAGGCGGGTCTGAGGTAGCAGAGTATACAGGCGGGTCTGAGGTAGCAGAGTATAAAGACGGCTCTGTGGGTAGCAGAGTATATAGGTGATGAGAATAGGGTTAATAGATGGTGCTACAGTGTTGGGGCGTGCTAGAGGGAGCAGAGATCCGATTACTGCCATAATTTCTGACCTTATTAAAGATAGCGGCCGCAGCTAAATGACATTATGGCAAAGGTAAACATGGGGTGTGGTTAGCTGCAGGAGGTTAGTGAGAGGTGTGGGTTGTTTGGCAGAGGGCGTGGTGTGGGCGTGGTGAGCGCAGCTCCAGCGTCAGATACGCTGCGAGCGCGGAACCGCGGCACATCTCCAGGAGCAGAGGACGTGTCCGGTACGTCCGTAGCCCCCGGCCTCCCCGTTGTCCGCACACACAGCCCCGCTGTGACCTCTGCAGTGTCACAGGCCCCGGCGGGCGTCTGTCATCTCCTCCTGACACTGACCTCCTCCTGATTTGATTGTCTGTGTTGTCCCCCCCGCTGTCAGCATCAGTGATCTGCTAAGACCTGTGGGTGCACAGACGGGGGAAGTACAAATGCCAGCATGCCGGGGCGGATTGGGCGCTGTGAGGGGCGCAGGTCTTGCTGTGAGCGGAGGGCGCGAGGCCGCTCGAGAAAACGCTATAGCGGCTGTGTGAGTTAAGCGTCTGCGGCTCGCGAAGGCGCATACGCGTCTCCGCTCGCAGTGACGCTAAGGAGTTTGGGATTAGGCTACAGTGCCGGAATTTCAAACTCCCGATTATATAAATAGATTATATATATATATATTGTATACCTTTCAACCCCTTCCCTGCTTTATATAGATGATATAAGCTAAACGTTTTGTGAATTAAGTATGTCAAGTAAAAAGTGAAGTCAGGGGGACTTTTTTTTTTCATGTGAACCATTGGTGTTATCGATTGTCTAGATTAGATGGGATGGGGGGGGGTGGGTGTTAATCAGGGGGTGAAAGATTATGTATTAGTATGGAATTAGCAAAGAAAGTCACGTATTCCTTTATGTTATGTACAGTTGGTTATTCTTTCATAATAATAACAAATATCTGATTAATAATACACAGATACACAGAGTCTAAAAAGCGTGCAACTTAATGTTTGACCTATGTTTTTGTTTCCAAATGCAATGCATTCACCAAATTTTTTTTTACTTTACCCACAGAGAAGCTTACTACAGAGGGCGGCGTGCTGTGAACCCTCCACCGCCAAACAGAAGGCGGCGTGGAGAACACCCACCACCACCACCACGGCCGGCGCCACCACCACCACCGCCGTCGCCGCCGCCGCCACCACCACCACCACCACCAGCATCGCCAGGGCCAGCACCACCACCGCCGCCACCAGCGGCCGGGCCAGCACCACCACCGCCGCCACCAGCGGCAGGCCCATCAACACCACCACCGCCGTCCCCGCCACCACCACCACCACCGCCACCAGCGGCAGGGTCCGCACCACCACCGCCCCCACCAGCGGCAGGGCCAGCACCACCACCGCCACCACCAGCGGCAGGGCCAGCACCACCACCGCCACCACCAGCGGCAGGGCCAGCACCACCACCGCCACCACCAGCGGCAGGGCCAGCACCACCAGCGGCAGGCCCAGCTTATGGTCCCATCCCGGGGTCTGCACAATTAAGTGTGCAACAAAGTAATGCTGACTTTGCCCGCAGTATTATACCATTCATGGATAATATTCCATTTGACAGGCTACTGCGGGCAAGGTCAGCATTACAGATAGTGCTGGAAGCCTGTCAGCCAGGAAACGACCCCGGTGATGTGTTCCAGTATTTGGATGGCTGGAAAATAAACTCTACCAGGCTGGGCAGGCCCACAACACGGGACAGCCAAGTCCCACCCCACAGGGCTTTGCCTCACTGCCAGTGGCCAGCGAACAGGGACCTACCACCGTTCCCTAGACCTGTTCAGATGATCCACCCTGAAGGGTTCGGCCAGGCCATCCGTGGGGCCCTTGACCTTTTGCAGGACGGACAGCCCAGCTACCAGGACCCGTAGGGCTCCATTTATTTGTAGTTACCTTAATTAAAGGTAGTATTTGTTGGAATGTCCAAACAGTGCTGCCATTTTTTTTTTTTAAACACCGTTTTAAAAACAAGCTTTGTGTCTGTCTTTTTTTCAAGGAATGAATGTGGAGTTTTTTTTTTGGTTGGGCTTCAAGTCATCATAATTATTATAATTATTTATTTATATAGCGGCCATAGGTTCCATGGCGCTGTACATGAGGAAAAGGTAGAGAAGGACAAGTACAATAAACATAGACAATAAGGTCATACAGGTACAATAGTAGAGGACCCTGTACGCGTGGGCTCACATTCTACGAGGGGTGGGTGGGGATACAATAGGGTGGGGAAGGTGTCGGTCGTGGGGCGTGTAGCGGGGTCTCATGGCAGGTTGTAGGCCTGTCGGAAGAGGTGAGTCTTTATAAGTATCTTTAAGGTTCAGAGGGTAGGCGACTGACTGATGAGGTGGGGCAGGGAGTTCCATAGCATGGCGGATGACCGGGAGAAATCCTGTATGCGGTTGTGGGAAGAGGAGATGAGGGTGGACTGTAGGACAACTTCTTGGGATGAACGCAGGTTGCGTGAGGGATGGTATCGGGAGATCATGTCGGAGATGTATGGTGGGGATAGGTTGTGTAAGGCTTTGAATGTCATGGTCAGTGTTTTAAAGTGAGCTCTCTGTGGGCCGTAGGGGCCAGTGAACGGCTTGGCAGAGGGGGTATGTAGGGGAGTAGCGTGAGGACAGATGGATTAGCCGGGCAGGAGAGTTTAGTATAGATTGGAGAGTTGCAAGAGAGTTGGCAGGGAGACCTATGCGAAGGAGGTTGCAGTAGTCAAGGCGGGAGATGATGAGGGCATTTATGAGTGTTTCAGCAGTGTCAGGATTGAGGAACGACCGAATTGGTTAAATATTTTTGAGTTGGAGTCACAGGGACTTGGTTAGGGACTAGAGGTGGGGCTTGAAGGAGAGGGAGGAGTCAAGGATTACCCCGAGACAGTTGGCGTGGTGGACAGGGGAGAGAGCATCATTAGCAAGTACTTTACGGCCCGCATGGCGCATGAAGTCACCTTGGTTACTAAGTGTCAAATCATGACTCCACATACAACTGTTGATGACAAACAGTGCCTGTGTTTGTGGGGTTACTTTATGCCTCGCTATGGCAACAAGACTATGAACACACATGTGAGAGGCTGGGACGTCTACATGCTACACATCGCGTCTGTATGGAGCGTACAGTGGGACCCTTCAACAGGCTCCAGCAGGATGATAGTCCAAGCAACGCCCACGATGCAGGCATAGGATTGGTGCCTGAAAAAATTAGCCCAAGGGCCTGTTTCCCATTTTTGGTATACATGTAGGTCTAAGGGCCATACAAAGCTTGTTAGCCAGGGTGTCTCCCAAACCATGATAAGCTTGTTAGCCTGTGTGGCTCAAAAAATTAGCCCAAGGGGCTGTTTCCCATTTTTGGTATAAATGTACGTCTAAGGGCCATACAAAGCTTCTTAGCCAGGGTGTCTCCCAAACCATGATAAGCTTGTTAGCCTGTGTGGCTCGAAAAATTAGCCCAAGGGGCTGTGTTTCCCATTTTTGGTATACATGTAGGTCTAAGGGCCATACAAAGCTTGTTAGCCAGGGTGTCTCCCAAACCATGATAAGCTTGTTAGCCTGTGTGGCTCAAAAAATTAGCCCAAAGGGCTTAATAAAGTTTATTTTTAAATAAAGCAGGGCGCTTGGCCCATTGCATATTATTGCTTGGACTAGGAGCATAGAAGAAGCAAGGCCAACTATGCAGTGGTAGGCTTGGTGCCTCAAAAAATTAGCCCAAAGGGCTTAATAAAGTATATTTTTAAATAAAGCAGGGCCCTTGGCCCATTGCATATTATTGCTTGGACTCGGAGCATAGAAGAAGCAAGGCCAACTATGCAGTCGTAGGCTTGGTGCCTCAAAAAATTAGCCCAAAGGGCTTAATAAAGTTTATTTTTAAATAAAGCAGGGCGCTTGGCCCATTGCATATTATTGCTTGGACTAGGAGCATAGAAGAAGCAAGGCCAACTATGCAGTGGTAGGCTTGGTGCCTCAAAAAATTAGCCCAAAGGGCTTAATAAAGTATATTTTTAAATAAAGCAGGGCCCTTGGCCCATTGCATATTATTGCTTGGACTCGGAGCATAGAAGAAGCAAGGCCAACTATGCAGTCGTAGGCTTGGTGCCTCAAAAAATTAGCCCAAAGGGCTTAATAAAGTTTATTTTTAAATAAAGCAGGGCGCTTGGCCCATTGCATATTATTGCTTGGACTAGGAGCATAGAAGAAGCAAGGCCAACTATGCAGTGGTAGGCTTGGTGCCTCAAAAAATTAGCCCAAAGGGCTTAATAAAGTATATTTTTAAATAAAGCAGGGCCCTTGGCCCATTGCATATTATTGCTTGGACTCGGAGCATAGAAGAAGCAAGGCCAACTATGCAGTCGTAGGCTTGGTGCCTCAAAAAATTAGCCCAAAGGGCTTAATAACGTATTTTTTTACATAAAGCAGGGCGCTTGGCCCATTGCATATTATTGCTTGGACTGGGTGCCGAATGAAATCAACAGAGCTACGGGACTTGTCATTAATTCCTGTCCAAAATGGGCATATTGTTAACAGCGCAATATCCCAATCATATAAATTATGATTAGGTTAATCTAGGATTGTGTACTGTCGTCAGGAGGGCTTAGGAACTGTGATGATATCCAATCCTTGTTGAATTTAATTAGAGTGAGCCTGTCGGCATTTTCTGTGGTGAGGCGGGACCTTCTATCAGTGACTATACCCCCAGCGGCACTGAAAAACACGCTCTGATGTCACACTAGCAGCTGGGCATGCCAGCACCTCCAAGGCATACAATGACAGCTCAGTCCAAGTGTGCAGCTTGGAAACCCAGTAATTAAAGGGTACAGAAGGGTCGGTTAGGAAGCTGGTACTGTCACTGAGATACTGCTGCACCATGTTGGACAATTGTTGTCTCCTACTCAAGGTCACCGTAGTCAAATTACGTTCTTGATTGGAAGGTCTGTTGAACATCGCCCAGTTGGCGGACATCTTACCCCCACCTCTTCTTGTCATTGATGGCGTTTGTGTCCCAACCAAAGGCTGCTGTTGGAAAGAGCTGGTTCTTCGATGTATAGCGGATTCAGACGGTGATATTGCCAGCAAAATATCAAGAAGAACCCTCTTTACATGATCCATCGTTAAGCCCCTGGATGAGTGCGACAGCAGCGACTGAAATTTGTCTTTGTACCGTGGGTCCAAAAACGTTGACAACCAGTAGAGGTCGCTGTCATAGATGTGTATGACGCGTGGATCTTTGGAGACACATTGACACATTACTTCAGCCATGTGTGCTAAGCTGCAAAGACTCATCTCCTCGGTTACAACAGAATGAAGATCACTACGCGTCGTGGCCTCTAAATCGGTGTCCGCCTCCTCCTCTTCAGCCCACCCATGCTGTACCGACATAAACGTAGGGTTGGGAGTCCCATCAGGGTTCACATCAGTACCAGAGAAAAATAAATCTTCTTCATCATCACCCTCATCAACATCTTCCTGAACCAATGTAGCCTGCTGATATTGGCTAGGGTGGCTAGGATCAGCGATGTTCAATTCTGGCTCCATAGCCATCCGCTGTGCTCTCAAAGCATCTGTTTTGAGATTCAATAGGGATTCTTGGAGCAGGCAGAGCATGGGGATGGTGAGACTTATAATCGACTGATCCCCACTGACGAGTTTGGTACAGTATTCGAAGTTATCCAGCAACTCGCAAAGGTCAGCGATCCAGACCCACTCGAAAGTACCGATGTGTGTGGTATGACTTCCAGGTTGACGGGCATGTTGCAGCTGAAATTCCGCTATTGCCTTCTGCTGCTCATTAAACCTTGCCAGCATATGGAAGGTGGAGTTCCATCGCGTAGGCATGTCGCAAATTAGCCTGTGTTTCGGCAAGTTAAATTGGATTTGAAGGGCAGAAAGACTTGCAGCTGCTGTGGACGAATGTCTAAAGTGGGCGCAAATTCGCCTCACCTTATCCAGTAGCTCAGATAACTCTGGGTATATTTTGAGGAATTTCTGAACTACCAGGTTCAGGACATGAGCCATGCAAGGCACATGTACAAGTTTACCGTGCTTTATTGCCGCCACAAGGTTTGCACCATTATCGCTCACAACTAGACCTGGTTGTAGTTCCAGTGGGGCCAGCCACTCATCGGTCTGTTGCTTGAGACCTTTCCACAACTCTGTTGCAGTGTGACGTGTGTCACCTAGGCAGATAAGCTTCAGAAGAGCCTGTTGTCGCCTTGCAGAAGCAGTACTGCAAAGCTCCCAACTCGGACGTGATGGTGCTTGAGGCTCAGCAGTGGACAAGGAAGTGGCAGAAGCAGATTGGGCACTGGACATATATGAGGAGGCAGACACCCGGAATGATGTTGGGCCCGCTATTCGTGGAGTTGGAAGTATGTCAGATGGTACAGTTTTAGAAGTTGGGACACTCTCCACCAGGTTGATCCAGTGAGCCGTTAGTGAAATGTATCTGCCCTGTCCACAACTACTTGTCCACGTGTCCGTAGTTAGGTGGACTTTGGCGGTGACAGCATTTGTTAAAGCACGTTTTAAGTTGTTAACCACGTGCTGGTGTAAGGCGGGAACGGCACTACGTGAGAAAAAGTACCGGCTGGGTACAGAGTATCGTGGTGCTGCCTCAGCCATCAACTCCCGAAAAGACTCTGTACCCACAAGCCTAAACGGCAGCATTTCCACAGCTAACAACTTGGCTATTTTCGCTGTCACTTTTTGGGAATATGGGTGTGTCGGTTGGAACTTCCGCTGTCTTTCATACAGCTGTGGCACTGACAACTGCACGTTTGGACCAGACTGACAAGAGGATTGACTACTGTCATGTCTGTCTTGTAAAGCACCTTGGGAGGAGTACGCTTGAGCAGGAGCTGAAGCCTGAACACTTGCTGGTGAAGGATGTATCTGAGGTGGCCTGGAAGTGTGTGGATCAGAAGGCACTGATTTTGAACCCTGATAGGGTGCCCACTGAATTGGGTGCTTAAGAGACATATGCTTGCGCATACTGCTGGTGCTCTGGTTTCCTTTTACCGTGCCTCTGCTAAGCCTTGCCTGGCACATCTTACAGATAACCATATTTGGTAATGTTGGGCTATCCTTAAAAAATTTCCACACACTGGCTGTTCGTCCTTTATTTTTAATTGGAGGAAGAGGAGGATGACTCTGTTCAACACCAACTGTGGACACATTTTGGGCAACTGTGTTTGCAGTTTGTGCAACAGTTGGCACAGTTTGTGCCACAGTTGACGCTATTTGGGCAACTGTTCTCACAGTTTGTGTTCTGGAGACAGTACGCCTTTGTGATTTTGCCAGTGGTACATAGCCACTTTCGTCCTCCTGGCTGCTCTCTTGGCTATGCAATTCAGCAATCCAGGTAGGATCTGTGGTGTCATCATCCACCCCTTCCAGTTCAAAGGATTCTGGATAAACTGACTGAGCAGGCTGGCCAGATGAGATGTGTGTCTCATCATCCTCATCATCATCCACCTCCTGAGATACTGTTTGCATTTCGTGAAAGTGTCTTTCCTCAGGACGCGCTACTTCCAAACTTTGGCCATGAGTAGACATTTCGTCTACTTCAAGTATCTCGTCAGGCAGTGACAAAGAAACCCCTTGATAAGAACCGAATAAGTCATCCGAGTGACCAAGGTCCATATTCAAATTTTCCTCTGGCTGCCGATGGGTTGAGGCAATATGACGACTTTGAGGATTGGATGGCGCTGCATTGTCTGTAGCGACACTAGAATGTCTTGCCACGGATGATTGCGTACTGCAAGAACCAGTGGTCGAGGGCGTCTGAGCCATCCAAGATGTTATCTTGTCATGCTCATCCGGCCTCAACACACGTTTTCTTTGAGTACTGGGATTTCTAGGTAGAAAAAAGGACGTTCTATCAATCCTAGGCTGTGTACTTGTACCAGTGCCTTCTTGGGCAAGACTGCTGCGGCCACGAGCTCGTCCCTGTCCCTTTGCAACATCCTTTTTGGTAATTGTTTTTTTTTGAGACATTGTAGATGAATGCACAGTCACCAAGTTGGAGTTAGGTGTTGCTGTATGCGTCACTTGCTGGCGGGGTAAGTGTGCGCTGTCACACTTGGCAGTGAAGCCGCACACTACACTCCCTAAAAAAATTAGTTTCAAGTGCGCACAGCCACCGAGATGTGGTTAGGTTAGCTGAATGCGTCACTTGCTGGCGGGGTAAGTGTGCGCTGTCACACTTGGCAGTGAAGCCGCACACTACACTCCCTAAAAAAATTAGTTTCAAGTGCGCACAGCCACCGAGATGTGGTTAGGTTAGCTGAATGCGTCACTTGCTGGCGGGGTAAGTGTGCGCTGTCACACTTGGCAGTGAAGCCGCACACTACACTCCCTAAAAAAATTAGTTTCAAGTGCGCACAGCCACCGAGATGTGGTTAGGTTAGCTGAATGCGTCACTTGCTGGCGGGGTAAGTGTGCGCTGTCACACTTGGCAGTGAAGCCGCACACTACACTCCCTAAAAAAATTAGTTTCAAGTGCGCACAGCCACCCAGATGTGGTTAGGTTAGCTGAATGCGTCACTTGCTGGCGGGGTAAGTGTGCGCTCTCACACTTGGCAGTGAAACCGCACACTACACTCCCTAAAAAAATTGTTTGAAGTGCGCACAGCCACCGAGATGTGGTTAGGTTAGCTGAATGCGTCACTTGCTGGCGGGGTAAGTGTGCGCTGTCACACTTGGCAGTGAAGCCGCACACTACACTCCCTAAAAAAATTAGTTTCAAGTGCGCACAGCCACCGAGATGTGGTTAGGTTAGCTGAATGCGTCACTTGCTGGCGGGGTAAGTGTGCGCTGTCACACTTGGCAGTGAAGCCGCACACTACACTCCCTAAAAAAATTAGTTTCAAGTGCGCACAGCCACCCAGATGTGGTTAGGTTAGCTGAATGCGTCACTTGCTGGCGGGGTAAGTGTGCGCTCTCACACTTGGCAGTGAAACCGCACACTACACTCCCTAAAAAATTGGTTTGAAGTGCGCACAGCCACCGAGATGTGGTTAGGTTAGCTGAATGCGTCACTTGCTGGCGGGGTAAGTGTGCGCTGTCACACTTGGCAGTGAAGCCGCACACTACACTCCCTAAAAAAATTAGTTTCAAGTGCGCACAGCCACCCAGATGTGGTTAGGTTAGCTGAATGCGTCACTTGCTGGCGGGGTAAGTGTGCGCTCTCACACTTGGCAGTGAAACCGCACATACACTCCCTAAAAAATTGGTTTAGTGCGCACAGCCACCGAGAAGTGGTTAGGTTAGCTGAATGCGTCACTTGCTGGCGGGGTAAGTGTGCGCTGTCACACTTGGCAGTGAAGCCGCACACTACACTCCCTAAAAAAATTAGTTTCAAGTGCTGCACAGCCACCGAGATGTGGTTAGGTTAGCTGAATGCGTCACTTGCTGGCGGGGTAAGTGTGCGCTTCCACACTTGGCAGTGAACCGCACACTACACTCCCTAAAAAAATTGTTTGAAGTGCGCACAGCCACCGAGATGTGGTTAGGTTAGCTGAATGCGTCACTTGCTGGCGGGGTAAGTGTGCGCTCACACTTGGCAGTGAAGCCGCACACTACACTCCCTAAAAAAATTAGTTTCAAGTGCGCACAGCCACCGAGATGTGGTTAGGTTAGCTGAATGCGTCACTTGCTGGCGGGGTAAGTGTGCGCTGTCACACTTGGCAGTGAAGCCGCACACTACACTCCCTAAAAAAATTAGTTTCAAGTGCGCACAGCCACCGAGATGTGGTTAGGTTAGCTGAATGCGTCACTTGCTGGCGGGGTAAGTGTGCGCTGTCACACTTGGCAGTGAAGCCGCACACTACACTCCCTAAAAAAATTAGTTTCAAGTGCGCACAGCCACCGAGATGTGGTTAGGTTAGCTGAATGCGTCACTTGCTGGCGGGGTAAGTGTGCGCTCTCACACTTGGCAGTGAAACCGCACACTACACTCCCTAAAAAATTGGTTTGAAGTGCGCACAGCCACCGAGATGTGGTTAGGTTAGCTGAATGCGTCACTTGCTGGCGGGGTAAGTGTGCGCTGTCACACTTGGCAGTGAAGCCGCACACTACACTCCCTAAAAAAATTAGTTTCAAGTGCGCACAGCCACCAGATGTGGTTAGGTTAGCTGAATGCGTCACTTGCTGGCGGGGTAAGTGTGCGCTGTCACACTTGGCAGTGAAGCCGCACACTACACTCCTAAAAAAATTGTTTCAAGTGCGCACAGCCACCAGATGTGGTTAGGTTAGCTGAATGCGTCACTTGCTGGCGGGGTAAGTGTGCGCTCTCACACTTGGCAGTGAAACCGCACACTACACTCCCTAAAAAAATTGTTTGAAGTGCGCACAGCCACCGAGATGTGGTTAGGTTAGCTGAATGCGTCACTTGCTGGCGGGGTAAGTGTGCGCTGTCACACTTGGCAGTGAAGCCGCACACTACACTCCCTAAAAAAATTAGTTTCAAGTGCGCACAGCCACCGAGATGTGGTTAGGTTAGCTGAATGCGTCATGCAAAAATTTTTGAATGCCACAGCCACCGAGATGTGGTTAGGTAGGAATGCGTCACTCTGGCGGGTAGTGTGCCTTCCTTGGCAGTGGCGCACCTCACTCCCAAAAATTGTTTCAGTGCGCACAGCACCAAGTGGTTAGGTTGCTGATGCGTCACTTGCTGGCGGGTAAGTGTGCGCTGTCACACTTGGCAGTGAAGCCGCACACTACACTCCCTAAAAAAATTAGTTTCAAGTGCGCACAGCCACCAGATGTGGTTAGGTTAGCTGAATGCGTCACTTGCTGGCGGGTAAGTGTGCGCTTCACACTTGGCAGTGAACCGCACACTACACTCCCTAAAAAAATTGGTTTAAGTGCGCACAGCCACGAGATGTGGTTAGGTTAGCTGAATGCGTCACTTGCGGCGGGGTAAGTGTGCGCTGTCAACTTGGCAGTGAAGCCGCACACTACACTCCTAAAAAAATTAGTTTCAAGTGCGCACAGCCCCAGATGTGGTTAGGTTAGCTGAATGCGTCACTTGCTGGCGGGGTAAGTGTGCGCTGTCACACTTGGCAGTGAACCGCACACTACACTCCCTAAAAAAATGTTTAAGTGCGCACAGCCACCGAGATGTGGTTAGGTTAGCTGAATGCGTCACTTGCTGGGGGTAAGTGTGCGCTTCACACTTGGCAGTGAACCGCACACTACACTCCCTAAAAAAATTGGTTTAAGTGCGCACAGCCACCGAATGTGGTTAGGTTAGCTGAATGCGTCACTTGCTGGCGGGTAAGTGTGCGCTTCACACTTGGCAGTGAACCGCACACTACACTCCCTAAAAAAATTGTTTTAAGTGCGCACAGCCACCAGATGGTTAGGTTAGCTGAATGCGTCACTTGCTGGCGGGTAAGTGTGCGCTCTCACACTTGGCAGTGAACCGCACACTACACTCCCTAAAAAATTGTTTAAGTGCGCACAGCCACCGAGATGTGGTTAGGTTAGCTGAATGCGTCACTTGCTGGCGGGGTAAGTGTGCGCTGTCACACTTGGCAGTGAAGCCGCACACTACACTCCTAAAAAAATTAGTTTCAAGTGCGCACAGCCACCGAGATGTGGTTAGGTTAGCTGAATGCGTCACTTGCTGGCGGGGTAAGTGTGCGCTTCACACTTGGCAGTGAAACCGCACACTACACTCCCTAAAAAAATTGTTTAAGTGCGCACAGCCACCAGATGTGGTTAGGTTAGCTGAATGCGTCACTTGCTGGCGGGGTAAGTGTGCGCTTCACACTTGGCAGTGAACCGCACACTACACTCCTAAAAAAATTGTTTAAGTGCGCACAGCCACCGAGATGTGGTTAGGTTAGCTGAATGCGTCACTTGCTGGCGGGGTAAGTGTGCGCTGTCACACTTGGCAGTGAAGCCGCACACTACACTCCCTAAAAAAATTAGTTTCAAGTGCGCACAGCCACCGAGATGTGGTTAGGTTAGCTGAATGCGTCACTTGCTGGCGGGTAAGTGTGCGCTGTCACACTTGGCAGTGAAGCCGCACACTACACTCCCTAAAAAATTAGTTTCAAGTGCGCACAGCCACCCAGATGTGGTTAGGTTAGCTGAATGCGTCACTTGCTGGCGGGGTAAGTGTGCGCTGTCACACTTGGCAGTGAAGCCGCACACTACACTCCCTAAAAAAATTAGTTTCAAGTGCGCACAGCCACCGAGATGTGGTTAGGTTAGCTGAATGCGTCACTTGCTGGCGGGGTAAGTGTGCGCTGTCACACTTGGCAGTGAAGCCGCACACTACACTCCCTAAAAAAATTAGTTTCAAGTGCGCACAGCCACCGAGATGTGGTTAGGTTAGCTGAATGCGTCACTTGCTGGCGGGGTAAGTGTGCGCTGTCACACTTGGCAGTGAAGCCGCACACTACACTCCCTAAGGTGGAGTACGTGCTAGCAGCAACGCACTGGTCTGCCACAGAAAAAATAACGCTCTATGGCTTATTAGGAACAAAAATCGATCTGGTGCAAAAACAAAAATGAAACAGCACCTCAGCTAAGCCTCTGACTGCAGCTGTTAGCAAAGCTGAGTGAGTAAGCTAAGCTATGAGGTCCGTCCTGTGTGCACTAAGGCTTCTCCTTCCTTCCCTCCCTGCCTGCCTGCCTACACAGCACTACTCCGTCCTCCTCCTAGCTCTCAGAAGAGCTTTTTGGGTTAATATAAGGAATCTTCCCTACACTGACAATCCCTGATCTGCTCCAGCATATATCTCTCTCTCCCTATACTAGGTCAGATCGTCTCAGGAATGTGCCCAAAATGGCGGGGACAAGCCTTATATACTGCCTTGCCTGTCATAGATGACATAGGCATGACGATGGACAGCAGCCAATCATAGTCCTGACACAACCAACTTTGCTATGCCATTACTGACTATGATTGGCTATCTTCACAAGTTTTCTGACCTAACACGCACGCTGTGCTGACTCGCAACATAACAGATTCTGTATTCCACAGTCCGAATCCCGAATACAGTATACAGGACTCGGATTCGTAGACTCGTAGGACTCGGAATCGTAGACTCGCTCAGACTCGCTGCTGACAGCGGGTATCTGTGACGAGTCAAGCTTATTGCCATTGAATTCCATTGGACTCGTCACTGTGCGAGTCCAAGCTGGGAGATTCGCCGAGTAACGAGTCCTGCGAGTACCTTCAGAATCGCCGAGTCCCGAGTCCTAGCGAGTAGACTCGCCCATCCCTAGTTACTGGGAGAGTTACTGATTACATCAACTTTTGTACTGACAATATTGTACCTATTCATGAGATTCGGTGTTATGCAAACAACAAGCCTTGGATTACAAAAGAATTGAAACATCTACTAAACAGAAAGAAAAAAGCTTTTAACAGCAAAGACAAGGAGGAGATGAAAACTGTACAGAGAGACTTAAAGGGGAAAATTAAAATTGCCCGTGAAGCATTCAGAATTAAACTGGAAAATAAATTGTCACACAACAACTCCAGAGAAGTGTGGGCGGGAATGAAGCTATTGACTGGGTTTAAGGCAAGGTCAGATCAGGGGGGTGGGGGGCTGATCATGGCTAATGAAATGAATGAGTTTTTCAACAGATTCAATGATAAGTGTGCAATGTCAACAGGGAGAAGGCCGGGGAGCGACAAGCAATATCAACTGGGGGGAGGAAGGTAGAGACTTTCTTGATCTCAGAAAATGATGTGAGGGAACAGTTTAGTAAGCTGGTCATTGGTAAAGCAGTAGGGCCTGATGGTATCTGTTCACGTGTCCTCAGAGTGTGTGCAAATCAGTTGTGCACTGTCTTCCAGCACCTGTTTAACTGGAGCTTACAATCACAGAGAGTACCAGTTCTATGGAAGACTTCTTGCCTGGTGCCGGTTCCCAAGACTACCTTCCCGAGCTCCCATAACGACTATAGACCGGTGGCCTTAACATCGCATGCGATGAAGTCCTTGGAGAGAATTGTACTTGCCTACTTGTGTCCAAGGATGTCTGCTTTTACGGACCCCCTTCAGTTTGCGTATCGGCAGAGTCTGGGGGTGGACGATGCTGTAGCGTATCTGCTACAAACAGTACATTCCTTTTTGGACAATGATGGAACCACTGTGCGTGCCATGTTCTTCGATTTTTCCAGTGCATTCAACACCTTACAGCCACTATTATTACGTAAAAAGCTGGTTGAAATGGCGGTTGATGAGGGACTAGTGAATTGGATCATTGATTACCTGTCGGACAGGCCACAGTTTGTAAGGTTGGGGGCGGCCGTATCGGATAGTGTTCGGAGCAGTGTTGGAGCCCCTCAGGGAACGGTGCTGTCGCCATTCCTTTTTACGTTATACACAGCTGATTTTCAGTATAAATCAGACCTTTGTCACCTTCAGAAGTACTCTGATGACTCAGTGATAGTCGGAGGTATTGAGAGAGGCCGGGGGAGGAGGAATACAGAAGGGTGGTCTCGGACTTTGTTGACTGGTGCCAGGCTAACCATTTAGAACTCAACGTAAAGAAAACCAGGGAGTTGGTGTTGAGTTATGGAAGGTGCAGGAAGGATTGCTTACCTATCACTATTGATGGTCAGGATGTGGAGATGGTGGAGAATTTCAAATATTTGGGGGTTCACCTGGACAGCAAGCTTGATTGGAGGTGCCATTTGGAGAAGGTTTGCAAGAAAGGGATGAGTAGACTTTACTTCCTAAGGAAATTAAGGTCGTTTAATGTGTGTAGCAAAATGCTTGAAATGTTCTACCAATCTATTGTGGCGAGTGCAATCTTTGCTGCAATAATATGCTGGTGCAGTAGTGTGCGCACAGCTGACGCTAATAAGCTGAATAAACTTATCAAGAAGGCTAGTGCGGCGGTGGGTCTACAACTTAGGACTTTCCAGGAGGTATTAGAGGATAGAATTAATAAGAAATGCAAGGCTATAATGAGCAACAATACACACCCGCTCTCTGTACTGTTTGCGAAGCAGAAGAGCACATTCAGCAAGCGTCTAATCCAACTAATGTGTAAAAAAGAAAGATACAGAAAATCGTTTGTTCCGACAGCTGTGGGGATGTTTAACAAATGTATAAGTGTAAAGCATCCCAAGACTATGTGAAGTTCTATGTGTATGGGGGGAATAGGTGAGGTACATGTACCAGTCTACCTGCATCTGCTGTCCATATAGACTTATTTTGTAAAGTGTGAAATGTTCTTGATCTTTGTTCTGCTGCTGTAATAGTGTAATTTCCTCCGGGATCAATAAAGTTTATCTTATCTTATCTTATCTTATGTGTCCATGATTTCACTGCAACCAGAGATCTATTCAGATATTGGACACAGAAATTGGTGTGTGTAAACCCACCATTACAGTTCTATTAATGATCTCTCACACACAATTGAATATGGAAAAACAAAAAGTTCAAGCTGCAAGGTACAATTTATTGAAAAAATTTCAAATATTGACCCAATCCAACATATTTATCATAACTCTGATATTTATCAAGGATCATTTGTATTAAAAATAGAAACTTAGAGCAGATGAAGTCGATCAATGTACATGAAAGGTCAAATCAGATCCAATGAAACGACCTAAGCTTCAGAAAGGACATAAAGGACCAGGGATATATCCTCATATGAATTGGTTACTGTGATATAGTGGTATAGGAAAAAATGAGTCAATTACGAATTAAACAGGGTCATATACATAGATTCTTATAGTGTCAAAATAGGTGGCCTTTCACATTGATCGATCTGATCTGCTCTAAGGCTGTGTGCTCATGATCTGGAGGAGCTGCGTGTTGGACGCAGTTTCTCCGAACTTGAGTGAAGCCGCGGTTGGCCGCAGGGAGACTACAGCCGCCCTGTACTCACCATGTGCGGTGGGTGAAGGGTGGCTTCTCCCTGTAGTCACCCGATGGGAGCTGCTTCCGACTCCGCAGCATGAAATGATCATGCAGAGGAGTAGTGGAATGGCGGCAACCTGCACCACAGCTGAAAGAACGCTGCGGTCGGGTTAAAGAGGACTTGTCACCAAACCAGGCATGGTGATCTAATTACAGCACTGGATGCAGCATGTCTGCTGCATCCAGGCAAGCGGTCCCCCAGCCCTTGAGCCCCCCTGTACCCCGAGTAAAAACACTTACAAAACTTACATCCTGCAGCCAGAAAGGAGGTGGCTAGAGGCTGGAGCCGAAGGGCAGATTGACACCCCCTGCATGTTTAATCTGCCCACCGCTGCCAATCATTGTCTCCCTCTTCTGCAGCATAACACAGTTTTTTTTGTTTTGTTTTTTAGAAATGGCCGTTTAGCCCCTCCCCCTGCAGTGACGTCACCGCTAATACCCGCCCTGCTCTATGGTTAACATAGAACAGGGCAGGGAAAGGTGATGATGTCAGAGCAGGAGGCCGGCCGCCCTGCCTCCTGCAGTGACATCACTGCTTATACCCACCCTGCTCTATGTTAACCATAGAGCAGGGCGGGTATAAGCGGTGACATCACCGCAGGGGAGGGGCTAAGCGGCCATTTCTAAAAAAATCTCTGTGTTATGCTGCAGACAGGGAGACAATGATTGGCATCAGGGAGGCAGCGGTGGGCAGATTAAACATGCAGGGGGTGTGAATCTGCCCTTCGGCTCCAGCCTCTAGCCACCTCCTTTCTGGCTGCAGGATGTAAGTTTTCTAAGTGTATTTACTCGGGGTACAGGGGGGCTCAATGGCTGGGGGACCCTTGTCTGGATGCAGCAGACATGCTGCATCCGGTGCTGTAATTAGATCACCATGCCTGGTTTGGTTACAGGTCCTCTTTAAGCATAGTGAGGATGGATTTTTTGAAATTTCATCCACTAAGCTGATACTGTAGTACGCAGTGTTTTGGATGCAGCGGCAAGACGCTGTGTATACTGATCGTGAGTATGCAGTCTTACTTTTTATTCTTGATACAAATGATCCTTGATAAATATCAGAGTTACGATCAAAACATTGGATTAAATTAAGTTTTGCATTTTTTTTCAATAAATTCTACTTTGCAGCTTGAACTTTTTGTTTTTCCTTATTCAATTGTGTTCGGGAGATCATTGATAGAATGAAGAAAGAATAACAAAAACTAGGACATGTCACATGGATGTGTGAATAATGCAATGAGTGATTTTTCCTGCACCAACATAACTGACCTAGTGCTGGAATCAAGGTTTCTGCCATTACCTAATGCAGCATATTCCAAATGACAAATTCATTGTAACAGACAGGGGTTACAAACAGGGGACCACGCTTTATAATGTGGCAGTATAATTCAGATTTTTTAAGACAAAAATTAC